>QAXK01001080.1:0-36932 GCA_004335735.1 Chlorella sp. KRBP
CCGCCCATGCCCTTGACCATCTTGCCGGGGATCATCCAGTTGGCGATGTCGCCGGTGGCGCTCACCTGCATGGCGCCGAGGATGGCGGCGTCGACCTTGCCGCCGCGGATCATCCCGAAGGACAGGGCGGAGTCGAAGTAGGAGGCGCCGCGGCGGACCGTGACGGTCTCCTTGCCGGCGTTGATGAGGTCGGGGTCGACGGCGTCCTCGGCCGGGTAGGCCCCGACGCCGAGGATGCCGTTCTCGGACTGCAGGACGATCTCGACGTCGTCGGGCACGTAGTTCGGCACGAGGGTCGGCAGGCCGATGCCGAGGTTGACGTAGGCACCGTCCTCGAGCTCGGCGGCGGCGCGGGCGGCCATCTGCTCACGGGTCAGCGGCATGCTCAGGCCTCCTGGGTCGCGCGCACGGTGCGCTTCTCGATGCGCTTGTCGGCGGCCTGCTCGGCGGTGAGCGGCAGGACGCGCTGGACGTAGATGCCGGGCAGGTGGACCTCGTCGGGGTCGAGCTCGCCGGGCTCGACGAGCTCCTCGACCTCGGCGACGGTGACCCGGCCGGACATGGCGCAGAGCGGGTTGAAGTTGCGGCTGGACTTGTTGAAGACGAGGTTGCCGTGGCGGTCGCCCTTCCAGGCCCGCACCAGGCCGAAGTCGGCGACGATGGCGTGCTCGAGCACGTACTCGCGCTCGGCGCCGTCGGCGCCCGTGAACACGCGGACCTCCTTGGCGGGGGAGGCCACCTCGACGCCGCCCGAGCCGTCGTACTTCCACGGCAGGCCGCCGTCGGCGACCTGGGAGCCGACGCCGGTGGGGGTGAAGAACGCGGGGATGCCGGCGCCGCCGGCGCGCAGCCGCTCGGCGAGCGTGCCCTGCGGCGTCAGCTCGACCTCGAGCTCGCCCTCGAGGTACTGCCGCGCGAACTCCTTGTTCTCCCCGACGTAGCTCGAGACCATCCGGCGGATCTGCTTGCTCTGCAGGAGGATCCCGAGCCCCCAGTCGTCGACCCCGCAGTTGTTGGAGACGACCTCGAGGTCACTCGTCCCGGCCCGGTGGAGCTCGGCGATGAGGACCGAGGGGATACCGCAGAGCCCGAACCCACCGACGGCGAGGGTCGCCCCGTCGGAGATCCCGGCCACGGCCTCGGCTGGTGTGGCGACGACCTTGTCCATGCTCGGCACCCTAGCGCGGGGCCGGCGGGGTCCCACGACGGGTGGGGACCACACAGGTCGCGCGCGGGGACGGGTCCGGCCGACACCGGAGCCCCCGGCGGGCCGGTGACCTGCGACATCGTCCGAACGGACCGATGAGCACAAGTACACGTGTGTAATTCGACGGAAACGGTTGCGCACCGTTCCCGCCCAGTGAGAGAACAGGTGTGTCCGGTGATCCGGTGGTGACGGATGTGACGTCTGTGACCACGGAATCCCGGGTGCGCCCGGACCCCTGCCCCGGGCGCGCCGACCGTTGGATGGAGCCGTGAGTGACCCTGCCCAGCCCTGACCCGTCGTCCCTGCGACGCGTCCCCGTGCGCACCCTCGGCGCGCTCTCGGCCTCCGTCATCGCCTTCCCGCTCGTCGGGGCGAGCGCCGAGGCGGCGACCATCCCGCTGCCGAAGCCGAGCCGCGCGCTGCCGACCGCGCTCGACGTCGCGCCGCCCTACCAGCCGGGCACGCTCTGCCTCACCGAGAACCAGCCCGGTCCGGTGGCCTTCGCCAAGCTGCTCAACGCCACCTACGGCGCCCACGTCTACGGGGTCCTGCGCCGGTGCGACCAGGAGCACGGCGAGGGCCGTGCGATGGACTGGATGCTCAACGCGAACAAGTCCGCGGACCTCGCCCTGGGCAACGCCATCACCCGCTGGCTGGCCGCCCCCGACGCCCAGGGCCGTCCGGGCGCGATGGCCCGCCGCTTCGGCGTCAACTACATCATCTGGAACCGGCAGCAGTGGAAGGCCTGGGCGCCCGAGCGCGGCTGGACCGCCTACACCGGCTCCTCCCCGCACACCGACCACATCCACATCTCCTTCACCTGGGACGGCGCGGTCAAGCGCACGTCCTGGTGGACCGGCACCGCGGTCACGACCTACCTGACCGGCCCGCCCGGCTCCTCGCCGACGACGTCGAACAACCCGCGCGACTACGCGAACGTCAAGCTGCGGCGCGGCTCGCGCGGCAAGGCCGTCGAGGTCTTCCAGCGCACGGTCGGCGGCATCGCGGTCGACGGCTCCTTCGGCCCGGCCACCGAGGCGCGGGTCCTCGCGTACCAGAAGTCCAAGGGCCTCACCGCGAACGGCATCGTCGACAGCCGCGTCTGGAACGCGCTGATCGGTGGGACCGGGACGCCCCCGGCCGGCTCCGGCTCGTCCTCGACGTCGTCCTCCCTCGCGAAGTACGCCGGCACCGTCCTGCGCCGCGGCTCGAAGGGCGAGGCCGTCAAGGCGATGCAGAAGGCGATGGGCAGGCTCACCGTCGACGGCTCGTTCGGTCCGGCCACCGAGGCGCGCGTCCGGGCCTACCAGAAGTCCAAGGGCCTGACCCAGAACGGCGTCGTCGACGTCCGGGTCTGGAACGCCCTCATGGGCAAGAAGGTCACCCCGACCGGCTCGACGTCCTCCTCGAGCCCGCTGACGAAGTACTCGGGCGTCACGCTGCGGCTGTGGAGCCGTGGCGAGGCCGTCAAGGCCATGCAGAAGGCGGTCGGCGGCCTGAGCGTCGACGGCTCCTTCGGGCCCAAGACGCTGGCGCGCGTCAAGGTGTGGCAGAAGTCCAAGGGCCTGGCCGTCGACGGCGTCATCGACGCCAAGGACTGGAAGGTGCTCGCGGGGGGTGCGGCCTCGGTCGCCGCCCCGAAGCCGTCGGTCGCTCCCTCCGCCCCCGCGGCCCCGGCCGCCGGCGGCGCGAGCACCGAGTTCACGGCGCACAAGGCGGTCAGCCTGCGCGTCGGGTCCTCGGGGACCGCGGTCCGCGTCCTCCAGCAGGCCCTCGGCGGGCTCGCCGTCGACGGACGCTACGGGGCCGCGACCCAGGCCCGCGTCGTCTCGCTCCAGCGGGCGGCCGGGCTGCCGGCCACCGGCGTCGTCGACCGGAAGACCTGGGACGCGGTGGAGCGCAAGGTCCACCCGCTGCTGGCGCACTGGAACACCGTCCTCAAGCGCGGCTCCCGCGGTGCCACCGTCGTCGCGCTGCAGAAGGCGCTGCGGATCACGGCGGACGGCTCGTACGGGCCGGCCACCGAGGCCGCGGTCAAGGCGGCGCAGAAGTCGGCGCACCTCGCCCAGACCGGTGTCGTCGCCACCCTGACGTGGAAGGCCATCGAGGCCCGCAGCCGCTGACGCCTGGGCCGGCTACGCCTCGGCGGTGACGCCCTCGCTCGCGAGGCGGGCCGCGAGCACGTCCTCGGCCGGTGTCCCGCGGGTCAGCACGAGGGACCCGTCACCGGACCAGGCCCGCAGCGCGACCCGCAGCAGCTCGGCGGTGTCGGGCGTCGCCGTGTGCACCCGGCCCGGCTCGCCGCCCTCGGGCACCAGCCCGGCGAAGGTCACCTCGGCGTCCCCGTGCCGCAGGCCGACGTCGTCGGGGTCGGCCTCGTCCCAGGGGGTGAGGACGTCGCCGTGGGTGGCCAGGTCCCGGGCCTCGTCGACCGCCCCCGCGGGGACCTCGACCGTGGCCGAGCGCGCGAGCGCCGCGAGCGTCACGACGACGACGTGCTCGGCGCCGCCCACCCGTGCCGGGTCGTCGGTGACGACGACGTCGGGGGTGCTGTCGTCGACGTCCGGGGCCGGGACCTCGACGCACGCACCGACCGACCACGCCGCCAGCGCCCAGTAGAGGGTGCGCCAGTGCGGCGGCAGGTCGAGGCGCACGACCGTGCCCGGTCCGGCGTCCAGCTCGTCCTGGAGCAGGTTGCCGGCCTTGGCGACCCAGTTGGCGAGCACCCGGGCCGACAGCTCGACGCGCTCGCCCCGGGTCGGGCCGTCGGTGTCGTCGTAGACGGTGACGCGCGGGCGCCCCGGGTCGGCCGCGACGAGGGAGGCGAGCAGGGCGGCGGGGGTGCGTGCGGAGGTGGCCATCGTGCGCACGGTAGCAACGTGGCCACCGACTAGGCTCCTCTGCCATGAGTGGGCGCACCGTCATCACGTTCGGGACCTTCGACGTCTTCCACGTCGGCCACGTCCGGGTCCTCGAGCGCGCCGCCGCGCTCGGCGACCGGCTCGTCGTCGGGGTCTCCGCGGACGCCCTGAACATCTCGAAGAAGGGCCGCCCGCCGGTCTACACGCAGGACGAGCGGATGGAGATCGTCCGGGCGCTGCGCGTCGTCGACGACGTGTTCGTCGAGGAGTCCCTCGAGCAGAAGCGCGACTACATCCTCGAGCACGGGGCCGACGTCCTCGTCATGGGCGACGACTGGGCCGGCAAGTTCGACTGGGTCTCCGACGCCTGCGAGGTGGTCTACCTGCCGCGGACCCCCTCGGTGTCGACGACGGGCATCATCGAGCACATCGCCGGCCTCGGGTCGTGACCGGCCGGGCCGTCACGGCCCCCGCCCTCGCCGCGGGCCTGTGGGTCGTCGGCGTCACGGCGCTCGGCGGTGCGCTCGCCGCGCTCGGCTGGTGGACCCCGTGGGTCGCCTGGCCGGTCGCCCTGCTCGTGGGGGTCGGGGCGGCGCTGGCCGTCCGCGGGCTGCCGGGGGTGCGGACGACACCCGCCGCCGCGCTCGCCACCGTCGCGCTCGTCCTCGGCTTCGCCGTCTACGCCGGGGTCACCCACTCCGAGCACGTCCTGCCGCGCCGGGACGCCGCGAGCAACCTCCAGGCCGCCGTCAGCCTCGCGGCCACGCACCAGCGCGTCGTGCCCGTCGACGTGGCGGCCGTCGGGGGGGCGGCGGCGCTCGAGCGCGGCGACGTCACCCTCGCCAGCGCCGCGTTCTACCAGGTGGGGTCGCCCGCCGACCCGGCGGTGCAGCCGCAGTTCCTCATGGCCCCGGCGGTCGTCTACGGGTTCGGCGTGTGGGCGGGTGGGCCGGCCGTGGCCCAGCTCCTGCCGGCGGTCGTCATGGCCCTCACCCTGCTGCTCGTCGGCCTCTTCGCCGCCCACCTCGCCGGCCCGTGGTGGGGTGTGGCCGCCACCGGCCTGACCGCGGTCGTCTTCCCGGTGCTCAACGTCGCCCGCGGCACCTACTCCGAGCAGCTCGCCCTCCTCACCCTCGCCGGCGGCCTCCTCGCCGTGACCCTCGCGCTCGAGCACGACGAGGACCCGGCGTCGCGCCGGCTCGCCCTGCTCGGTGGCGTCCTCGTCGGCGGCACGGCCCTCGCCAGGGTCGACGCGCTGCGCGAGGTGCTGCTCCTCGTGCCCTTCCTCGCCATCGGTGCGGCCCTCGGCCGGCGCTGGGTGCGGCCCGTGGCGCTCGGGCTGGCCGGCTCGACCGTCGTCGCGTGGGGGCTGGCCGTCCTCCTCTCGTACCGGTACCTCGGCGACATCCACGCCAGCCTCCTGCCGCTGCTGGCCATCGCGGTCGTCGTGCTCGTCGGGTCGCTCGGCGGGCTGTGGCTCTGGCGGCGTGGCCGGCGGCTCCCCGGCGGGCTGGTGCGCCGGGTCCCGGACGCCGTGGCCGGTCTCGTCGTGCTCGCGGGGCTCGGGCTCTGGAGCCGCCCGTGGTGGATGACGGTGCGCCAGGACCCGAACGACCCCGGCGCCCGCTACGTCGCGGGGATGCAGCGCCGGCAGGGGCTGCCCGTCGACGGCGGGCGCACCTACGCCGAGCACACCGTCGACTGGCTCTCCTGGTACGTCGGGTGGGTGGCACTCGCCGTCGCCCTCGTGGCGCTGGCGCTGCTGCTGCGGCGGGCGCTGGCCCGGCTGGGGGAGGGGCGGCTCGTCGCCTGGGCTCCCGTGCTCGTCGTCACCTCCGCCTCCACCGTGCTGACCCTCCTGCGGCCCGGCATCACGCCCGACCACCCGTGGGCCGACCGCCGGCTGCTCATCGCGCTGCCGCTCGTCGTGGTCCTCGTCGTCGCGGCGGCGGCGTGGGCGACGCGACGGCTCGCGGCCTCCGGGCGGGGTTGGGGCACACCGGTGCTCGCGGTGGTGACGGTGCTGGCGGTCGGGGTGCCGGCAGTCCTCGCGACGTGGCCGTTCCGGGGGGTCGGGGTCGAGCGGGGGTCGCTCGCCGCCGTCGACGACGTCTGCGCGGCGCTGGGGCCGGACGACGTCGTCCTCGGCATCGACAGCCGCGCCTCGTCGGAGTGGCCGCAGACGGTCCGGGGCATGTGCGGCGTGCCCTACCTCGTCGCCACGACCCCGGTGCGCAAGGACCCCGCCCGGCTCGACGCACTGGTGGACGAGCTGGCGCGCGGAGCGTCCTCGTCGGGGCGCCGGCTCGTGGTGCTGGCCGCCGACGGGCCGGAGGCGATCGAGGGGCTCGGGCTGACCCCGCGGTCCGTCGTCGACATCCGCTTCCCCGAGGAGGAGCACGCCCTCGACCGCCCGCCGCGCCGGACCGACCGTGGGGGCATCCGGGTGTCGGTGGCCGAGGTCCCGGCCGGCTGAGGCCCGGTCAGGCGCGGGCGAAGGCGTCCTGCGCCCGCCGGCGGACGGCGCCGCAGAGGTGGGCGTCGACCGCGACGACGAGCCCCGGACGCAGCGAGCGCGGGCCGTACGCCGAGCCGTCGGGGTGCGCCACGGCGCCGCCGGCCTCGGTGACGAGGAGGGTGCCGGGGGCGTGGTCCCACGGGTTGGAGCGCGAGTACACGATGTAGTCGGCCTCGCCCTCGATGAGCTTGGGGTAGTCGACGCCGCAGCACACCCACGACAGCCGCATCCGCGGCAGGCCGTCGAGCGCGTGGTCGCGCAGGGCCCACATCGAGGTCACGCCGGCGGGCGCGCGGTCCTCGGGCACGGGGGTCGTCGTCATCCGCTCGCCGTCGCGGTAGGTGCCGGACCCCTTCTCCGCGACCCAGGTCCGGCCGTGCTCGGGCTGGTGGATCCAAGCCCTCACGGTCTCGCCGCCGACGGTCTCGGCGACCATGACGGCGTGGTCGGGGGAGCCGTGGACGAAGTTCTTCGTGCCGTCGACGGGGTCGACCGTGAACGCGTGCTCGGCGGCGAGGTAGCGCTCCATCAGCGTGTGGTCGGCGGCGAAGGCCTCCTCGCCGAGGACGACGGCGTCGGGGTAGGCCTCGAGGAGGCGACGGGTGATGAGGACCTCGGCCTCGCGGTCGGCCACGGTGACGAGGTCGCCGGGGTTCTTCTCCATCACCTCGCCGTCGGCGAGGGAGCGGAACCGGGGGGTGATGACCTCGGCGGCGACCTCGCGGAGGAGGTCGGCGACGGCGTCGGTCGAGAGGCCGGGCATGGGGGTCACGTTTCCACACCCGCGCACTGTGCCCAAACCCGCGCCCTGCGCCTATCGTTCGGCGAAGGGCCCGGACGGGTCACCGGGACGGGAGCGACGATGACGGCGACCTGGCCGGTCCGTGCCCACCGAGGCATCGGGCCGCTGCGCCTGGGGGTGACCCGCGCCGCCGCGGAGGAGGCCGGGGCCTCGCTCCCGGACCCCGTTCCGGGCGAGGGAGTGCCGCAGCCGGGCGACCCCGTGGGCACCCAGCTCGACAGCGGCCTGATGGTGCACCAGCACATCGGCGAGGACGGCCTCGTCGAGGCGATCGAGGTGTGGCACCCCGTCCGCGGGCCCGGCCCCTCCCTCGAGCTGGACGGCGTGGCGCTCTTCGGGGCGACGCGGGCCGAGGCGGGCGACCTCCTCGTCACCTCCGGCGGCGAGGTCCACGAGGACGCGAACGGGCTGGTGTCCCGCGCGCTCGACATCGGGCTGACGGTCGAGGACGGCCAGGTCGTCGCGGTCCTCGTCGGCGTCCCCGGCTACCACGCCTTCCTCGACTTGCTCTGAGCCGACCGGTCCGCCCGTCGAAGGCCGTTGACGTGCGGGGTTTTCCGGACCCCTCGCTGGGTAGGGTCCCCGCATGGCGAGGTTGCGGCGGGTGTCCCCGCGGTCGGCGGGGTGGACGCGCAGGCGGGCCGGGAAGGGTTTCTCCTACCGCGACGCGGGGGGTGAGGCGCTGCCGAAGGACCAGGTCGAGCGGATCCGGAGCCTGGCCATCCCGCCCGCGTGGGAGGACGTGTGGATCTGCCCGCACGCCAACGGGCACATCCAGGCCATCGGCACCGACGCCGCCGGACGGCGCCAGTACCTCTACCACCCGGACTGGCGCACGGCTCGTGACGAGCTGAAGTTCGACCGGGTCAAGGCGGCCGGCAGCCGGCTGGCCCGGGCCCGGGAGGGGATCGTCGGTGACCTCGCCGCGGAGGGGATGCCGCTCGCCCGGGCCGCGGCCACCGCCACCCGGCTGCTCGACCTCGGCTACTTCCGGATCGGCTCGGACGCGTACACGGACGCCAACGGCTCGTTCGGGCTGACGACCCTCGAGCGCCGGCACGTGCGGCGGCAGGGCGCCGACCTCGTCTTCAGCTTCGTCGGCAAGTCCGGCATCGAGCACTCGATCACGGTCAGCGACCCGCAGGTCATCGACTCGCTCAACTACATGCGTCGCCGGCGCGGTGGCTCGGCGCGCCTGCTGGCCTACCGCGGGGAGGCCAAGTGGGCGGACCTCCAGGCCGCGGCGGTCAACGAGTACATCTCGCAGATGGTCGCCGAGGACCTCACCGCCAAGGACTTCCGCACCTGGCACGCGACCGTGCTCGCCGCCGTGGCGCTCGCGGAGTCCCCGGAGCCGGGGACGACGGCCGCGTCGCGCAAGCGGGCGGTCAAGGCGGCGGTCGAGGAGGTGTCGGCCTACCTCGGGAACACCCCGACGATCGCCCGCAAGTCCTACATCGACCCGCGCGTCATCGACCAGTACGAGGACGGCGTCACCATCGCGGGCACGCTGCGCAAGAAGTACCGGGACGACGCCAAGCGCCAGGCGGCGATCGAGAAGGCGGTGGCGCGGCTCATCGACGGGGCCTGAGGCGGGGGCCGGCGCGGGCGGGCGGTTCCGGGCGGCGGCGGGCCACCGGACGCATGGTGCTCCCCGGAACGCCGTCGCCACGTCCGGGATCGTGGTCACCGCGACCGGGTCCCCGGACCACACACTCGGTACCCCGCCCCGTCGACTCGACACCACCGGCGCCCACCCACCCCCACCGCCGCACCCCGGCGCGGCGTGGGGACGGAGGGACGGCACCGCGCCGGTAGGCTCGCGGGCGATATGAACGAGCACCCCGAGCCCACGGCCGCCGCCGACCACGACGTCGACCACGACGCCGTCCACGCGGCCCCCACCGAGCAGATCGACGTGCGCACCGGCGAGCTGGCCGGCCGCAGCACCGACCCCGCCTCCGCGCGTCCGGTCCCGCCGCGCACGAGCGGCGGCTACGTCATCGAGGACGGCCCCGACGGCCCCGGCCCCGCCCCGTACGTCACCGTCGTGCTGCCCTGCTACAACGAGGGTGCCCACGTCCTCGAGGAGATCGACCGCTGCTCCCGGGTGCTCGAGGAGTCCGAGCTCACCTACGAGATCCTCTGCATCGACGACGCCAGCACCGACGACACCCTCGAGGTCCTGCGCGGCGCCCAGACCCGCTACCCGCACATCCGGGTCCTGCCGTTCCGGCGCAACGGCGGCTCCGGCACCGCCCGCCGCATCGGCACCCAGCAGGCCCGCGGCGAGATCGTCGTCTGGACCGACGCCGACATGACCTACGAGAACGAGCGCATCCCCGAGCTCGTCCGGATCCTGCGCGACGACCCCACCTACGACCAGGTCGTCGGCGCCCGCACCACCGAGGAGGGCACCCACAAGTGGGCGCGCGTCCCGGCGAAGTGGCTCATCCGCAAGATCGCCGAGTGGCTGACCAAGACCCGCATCCCCGACCTCAACTCCGGGCTGCGCGCCTTCCGCCGCGACGTCTCCCTGCCGTACCTGCGGCTGCTGCCGGCCGGCTTCTCGTGCGTCACGACGATCACCATCGCGTTCCTGTCCAACCAGCACGACATCAAGTACGTCGAGACCGCGTACGCCAAGCGGGCCGGCGTCAGCAAGTTCCACTTCGTCGGCGACGCGTACCGGTACATCCTCCAGGTGCTCCGGATGGTCATGTACTTCGACCCGCTCAAGGTCCTCATGCCGCCGGCGCTCTGGCTGGTCGTCATCGGGGTCCTCAAGGCCGTCGTCGACATGGTGCGCCACCCGTTCTACTTCCCGGCGAGCACCGTGCTGCTCGTCGTCAGCGGCATCATGATCGGCTCCCTGGCCCTGCTCTCCGACCTCGTCGTGCGGTCCAGGGACGGTGTCTGACACCGTGACCGGGCCCGAGGGGGAGGCGGCGCAGGCCGGCTCGGGCGCGGCGCTGCGGGTCGCCCTCGTCGGTCCCACGCACCCGTTCAAGGGGGGCGTGTCGGCCCACACCACGAGCCTGGCCCACGAGCTCGCCGAGGCCGGGCACGACGTCACGCTCGTGTCCTGGAGCCACCTCTACCCGGCGTTCCTCTACCCGGGCGAGCAGGCCGTGCCCGGGGGCTCGCCCGACGTCGACCCGTTCCCGCGCACCCTGCGCGTCCTGTCCTGGGCCCGCCCCGACACCTGGCTGCGCGCGGGGCGGCGGCTGCGCGACGTCGACGTCGTCGTCCTCGTGCACGTCGTCCCGGCCGTCGTCCCGGCCCACCTCGCGCTGCTGCGCGCCGCCGGCGCCGGTGGGGGAGGGCGGGGGCCGCGGGCCGTCGTCATCGCCCACAACGTCCTGCCCCACGAGACCCACCCGGGCGACCGGCAGCTCGTCGGGTCGCTGCTGCGCCGCGCCGACGCCGTGGTCGTCCACTCCGACGAGCAGGCGCGGGTGGCCGCCGACCTCGGTGCCCAGCGTGTCCGCGAGGTCGACCTCCCGCCGCACCTGCCCGGTGGGCCGCCGGAGGTCCGTCCGGCCCACGACGGACCGGTGCGACTCCTCTCGCTCGGCATCGTCCGCGACTACAAGGGCATCGACCTCCTCCTCGAGGCCCTGCGCGAGGTCGACGGCCCGACCCTCACCGTCGCCGGCGAGCTGTGGGGCGACGCCGGGCGCCGGGTCCGCGAGCTGGCCGCCGACCCGCGGCTGCGCGACCGGGTGGAGGTCCACGGCGGGTACGTGCCGGCCGACCGCATCGCTGCGCTGATGGCCCGCCACGACGTCGTCGCCCTGCCCTACCGGTCGGCCACGGCCTCCCAGAACGTCCTCCTCGCCCGGCGGCACGGGGTGCCCGTCCTCGCGACGAGCGTCGGCACCTTCCCCGGCCAGGTCCGCGACGGCGTCGACGGCCTGCTCGTGCCCCCGGCCGACCGCGAGGCCCTCGTCGAGGCGCTGCGCCGCCTCGCCGCCCCCGGGACCGCGGCCGCGCTGGCCGCGCAGGTGCGCGAGCCCGACCTCACCGGTCCCTGGGCCAACTACGTCGGAGCGATCGAGGCGCTGGCCGCGGGACCGTCGGGGGTGCTCGACGACGACGAGCCCGTGCCCGTCGTCCCGCTCAACCCGGTCGCCCGGATGCGCTCGATGGCCGCCGTCTGGCGCGCGCGTCGAGGTCCGGTCCTCGACCTGTCGCCCGCCGACCTGCCCGAGGGGCTGCGGGCCACCGACCTGCTGACCGTCGACACCGAGGCGGTCGAGGCGGCCGACGTCGCCCGCGCCCTCGGGCTGCCCCGCGCCAAGGACCCCGTGGCGGCGTGGGCCGCGCTCGGGGCGGTGGCGGCGCTCGTCCGCGTCCTCGACGACCGCTCCCGCACCGGGGTCATCGTCGACGAGTCGGGCAGTGCCAGCCCCTTCTCGCGCTGGGCCCGGGCGCTGGGCTTCGCGCCCGTCGAGCTCGAACTCACCGGGCCGCGGGCCGCCGTCGAGGTCCTCGACGTCGACACCGCGAGCCTCGACGTCGTCGTGCGGCTGCACCCGGGGGGCTGCACGGCCACGGACGTCGACCTCGTCGTCGGCCAGGCGTCGTGGGCGCTGCGCTCGGGCGGCCTGCTCATGCTCACCGTGCCGATCGGCGACGACGACCCCGAGTTCGCCGTCCGCCCCGCCGACGTCCGCGCCATCCTCGCCCGGGCCGACGACCTCGGCCTCACCCTCGTCGGCGACGTCGACGGAGACGTCCTCGGCCGGATGCGGGAGGCGCGGGCGACGTTCGGGGACAGCGGTTCTCCCGCCTACGCCGTCCTGCGCCTGACCTTCCGGCGCACGTGACGAGGCGCCGATGACCCGTTCCCGCGTCCTCGTCGCCGTCCGCTACGGGCTCCTCGTGCTCGTCCTGGTGGCGGTCGTCTGGGCGCTGGCCCGCAACTGGGACGAGGTCTCGCGCGAGCTCGGCCGGATCAGCTGGCCCGCCGTGCTGCTCGCCCTCGTGCTGACCACGGGAGCGCCGGTCGCGACCCTCATCGGGTGGCGGGTGCTCCTCGCCGACCTCGGGACGCGCCTGCCGATGGCGCCGGCCGCCAGCATCTTCTTCGTCGGGCAGCTCGGGAAGTACGTGCCCGGCTCGGTGTGGACCGTGCTGGCCCAGGCCGAGATGGGCGCCAAGCTCGACGTGCCGCGCCGCCGCATGGCCGTCACCGGCCTGCTCTCGATCCTCCTGGCCATCCTCGTCGGCAGCCTCATCGGGGTCGTCGCGCTGCCGCGGCTGCTGGCGCGCGGCGGGTCGCCGGTCACGCTGTGGGTCCTCGTCGGGGCCGTGCTGCTCGGAGGCCTGCTGCTCTGGCCGCGGCTGCTCAACGCCCTGCTCGCCCTCGGTCTGCGCATCCTGCGGCGCGAGCCGCTCGAGCACGCGCTCGGGGGACGGGCCATCCTCCTCACCTGCCTCTGGTTCGCCGGCGCGTGGGTCGCCGCCGGGCTGGGCGTCGCGGTCCTGGTCCTCGCCCTCGCGCCCGACGCCTCGGCCGCCGACCTCGTCGTCGGGGTGGTCTGCGGGTTCGCGCTCGCCTCGGCGGTCGGGCAGCTCTCCGTGCTCGTCCCGGCCGGGGTCGGGGTGCGTGACGGCGTGCTCGCCCTCGTCCTCGTGACCTTCATGCCCGTGTCGGCCGCCACCGCGGTCGTCGTCGTCGCCCGCTTCCTCGCGATCGTGTCCGACCTGCTCGTCGCCGGGGCGGGCTGGGCGTGGGGCCGTCGGCACCACCTCCTAGGATCCCGGGGATGAGCGAGCGACCGGAGCGTGAGGAGCAGCTCGCCTACTCGGAGTCGATGGCGAAGATGCTCGACGAGCAGGCGCGACGGAAGAAGGCGGCCAAGCTGATCGCCGTCGTCCGGCACGCCCTGGGGGCCCCGTCGCTCGCGGGGCTGACGGCCGTCGACGTCGGCTGCTCGGCGGGGTTCATCGCCGACGAGCTGGCGCTGGCCGGGGCCACGACGAGCGGCGTCGACATCGACGAGCCGGGGCTCGAGAAGGCCCGGGCCCGCTTCGGCGAGCGGGTCGACTTCCGGCTCGCCCGGGGCGAGGACCTGCCCTTCGACGACGACTCGGTCGACGTCGTCGTGCTCAACCACATCTACGAGCACGTCGTCGACCCCGAGGCCGTCGTCGCCGACATCCACCGCGTGCTGCGGCCCGGCGGGCTGCTGTACCTGGGTGTCGGGCACCGGTGGCAGGTCATCGAGCCGCACCACCGGCTGCCGTTCCTGTCGTGGCTGCCGCAACGCGCCGCCGACCGCTACATGCGACTGACGGGCAAGGGCGAGCAGTACTACGAGCACTACTACACGCCGCGCGGGCTGCGCCGGCTCTTCGCGGACTTCGACGTCTGGGACTACACGCTGCCGGTGCTCGCCGACCCCGCCGCGTTCTCGGCCGACGACAACGTGCCCGCCTGGGCCGGGCGCATCCCCGAGCGGGTGCTGGCCGCCGGGCTGCCGGTCGTCCCCACGTACGTGTGGGCGGCGTTCAAGGGTGCGGCCACTCCGGCCGGGCCCGCGCTGCGGGTGGCGCCGCGCCACGTGGGCCGGTGACCGGCGAGGGGACCCTCCGGGTCGTGCGCACCGCGCGGCCGGTGCCCCTCGGGGCCGTCGTCGGCATCTTCCGCCGCGGGGCGGGGGACCCCACGAGCCGCCGCGACGCCTCGGGCTGGTGGTTCGCCTGGCGCACACCCGACGGGCCGGTGACGCTGCGGCTCACGGTGCCGGGAGGGGCGTCGGACGAGGTGACGGCCCGGGCGTGGGGGAGCGGGGCGGGCTGGATGCTCGAGCAGGTCCCGGCGCTGCTCGGCGAGGAGGACGACCCGAGCGGCTTCGAGCCCTCCCTCCACCCGCTCGTCGCCGACGAGTGGCGGCGCCGGCCGGGCTGGCGGGTCCCCCGCTCGGGGCTCGTCGTGCAGAACCTCGTCGCCTCGGTCATCGAGCAGAAGGTCACCGGCAAGGAGGCGTTCGCGGGGTACCGGCGCCTCGTGCGGCGCTTCGGGGAGCCGGCGCCCGGGCCGGGGGAGGAGCTGGGGCTGGCCGTGCCGCCGACGCCAGCCGGCTGGGCGGCCGTGCCCTCGTGGGAGTGGCTCGAGGCCGGTGTCGACCCGGGGCGCTCGCGCACCGTGGCCGCGGCGGTGCGCTACGCCGGGCGGCTCGAGGAGTGCGTGGGGATGTCCGCCGAGGCCGCACGCACCCGGATCACGGCGCTGCCGGGCATCGGGCGCTGGACCTGGGCCGAGGTCGCCCAGCGGGCGCTCGGGTTCCCCGACGAGGTGAGCTTCGGCGACTACCACATCGCCAAGGACATGACCTGGGCGCTCACCGGCACCCCGCAGGACGACGACGCCCTCGCCGAGCTGCTCGAGCCGTGGCGCGGGCACCGGTACCGGGTGCAGCGGCTGCTCGAGCTCGGCGGCCACCACCGGCCCCGGCGCGGGGCGCGGATGACGCTCCCCACGCACCTCCCGACCCGCGGCCGCTGACCCGCGAGGGCCCGCGCACTGCGGCCCCCGCGGAGGATCGTCCGTGTGGACACCCGGAGGATGCTCCTGCGGGCCGGCGTTCCGGGCCCTGTGGACAGCGCTGCGGCGGCCCCGGCCAGATCCGGCACGATGAGGCGCCGGGGGTGGTGGACCGGATGTGTGCCACGAGACGTCGGCGCGGTACCGACGCGGCGGGTGAGCCGATGGACCTCTGGCAGCAGCGGGGTCGCCCGGTGACGGGGAGCGCGGTGGCGCTGTGGGCCGCAGCGCAGGCGGGTCTCGTGACGCGCGCCCAGTGCCTCACCGCCGGACTGACCGACGAGGCGGTGGGCTGGCGCGTCGCGTCGGGGCGCTGGGCCCGTGTGCACCCCGGCGTCTACCTCACGGCGCCCGGAAGGCACGGCTGGGAGGTCAGCGCCGTCGGGGCCTTCCTGCGGGCGGCGTCCGCGGAGGTCGACGACGCGGCGCTCGCCGGCGACGCGGCGGGCTTCGTCCTCGGGGTCCTCGCCCGGCCACCTCGGACGATCGAGGTCGTCATCCCGGCCGGGAGGCGGGTCGAGGGGACGGGCCGGGTGGGCATCCGGCGCACCGGACGGTTCGAGGACATCGTCGACCCCCTCGCCTACCCGTGGCGGACCACCGCTGCGGTCACCGTGCTCGACTGTGCGGCAACGCGCTCGGCCGACGGCGCCCTCGCGGTCGTGGGCGATGCGGTGCGGAAGCGGCTGGTGACCCCCGGCTCGCTCGCCGTCGAGCTCCGAACCCGTGGACGCCACCGCCACGGTGCCCTGCTGCGTGAGGTCCTGGCCGACGTCGAGGAGGGTGCGGAGAGCCCGGCCGAGGTGCGCTATGTCCGCGACGTCGAACGTGCCCACGGTCTCCCCATCGGACGACGTCAGGCTCCGACCCGCCGCGGAGCGGTCCACGACTCGGTCTACGGGGCCCAGTCGACCGTCGTCGAGGTCGACGGTCGGCTGGGGCACGAGGCCTGGACCGACCGGGTCCGCGACGGCCGGCGGGACCGTCTGGCCGCGGGAGACGGTGCCTTCACCTCCCGCGTGTTCTGGCCGGACGTGGCGCTCACCCCGTGCCGCACCGCCCGGGAGATCGGGGCCGTGCTGCGGGCCCGGGGGTGGTCCGGCAGGGCCCACCCCTGCCGACGTCGCGACTGTGTGCTGCGAGAACCCGGTGCCGACGGAGGATCATCGGGGTGATCACCCCGATGATCCTCCACCGGAACGGTGGGGCCGGGTCAGGTGAGGCGGACGGTGGCCGAGGCGGGGCCGCGGGCCACGACCTCGGCGGCGAGGTCCTCGGACGCCGCGGCCACCTCGGCGCGCACGACGAGCCGGCCGAGGTCGTACGGGTCGTCGGCGGCCAGGACCAGCTCCGCGGAGCCCTCGCCCACCGAGACGTCCGCGGAGCCGTCCTCGACGTCGTGCAGGGCCAGGGCGACGACCCGGCCGACGCGGTCGGCCATCGGCTCCGGCGCCACCGAGCGCACCCCGACCTCCGCCGAGTCGGCCGACCCCGGCGCCACCCCCAGGGCCGCCCGCACGGCCTCGACGTGGCCCACGGCGAACCAGTCGCCCGGCCCGGTGCGCACGAGCGAGCGGGCGCCCTCGCCCCCGGCCGGCACGAACCACGGCGTCGGCAGACCCCGGACCAGCGCCGCAGGCACGCCGTCGGCCTTGCCCTTGACGAGGTCGGCCGCCGCGGCCACCTCGTCGCCGACCGCCCGGGCCGTGACGGCGAGCGGCCGGCCGTCGTGGTCGACCCCGCCGCGCAGGTCGTCGAGGACCGCGAGCCCGGACGACCCGAGCGCGAAGTCGGTCTGGCCGGCGCGCCACGGCCGGCCGGCGGTGTCGGAGAGGACGACTCCCAGCGCCGCGTCCGGGCCCAGCCCGGCCGACGCCACGAGCGCGGCCCGCAGCCGGGACGCCTCGCCGTCGGGGTCCTCGGGCAGGAGCAGCACGGCCCCCGAGGGCCCGGTGTTCGACGCGTCGACGCCCGCGGCGGCCATCACCGGTCCGGCGACCGACTCGACGACCCGCGTGACACCCGCGCCGCCCGTTCGCTCGGCGACCACCCGACGCGTGTGGGCGTCGACGGCCGCCTCGCGGGCGCCGTCCCACGTCAGGCCGAGGGCCTTGGACACGACCTTGCTCGAGACGACGAGGCAGTCGCCGGCCTCGAGGCGCAGCCCCGCCGCCGAGAGCGCCGCCAGCAGCAGCGCCGCCAGGTCGTCGCCGGCGAGGACCTCGGGGACCCCGGTGAGGGCGTGGACCTCGACCGACGTCCCGGTGCTCACGCCGAGACCGCGGTGGCGAGCCGCAGCGCGTGGGCCGCGATCCGCGCCGTCGCCTCGACGTCGGTCATGAGCAGCGGCCCGTCGAAGGCCTCGACCCTGGCCCGCGGCAGGACGGTGTCGGCGTCGGCGGGGTCGACGAGCCAGGCGTCGAGGAGGTCCTCGTAGAGCCCCGCGACGCCCGCGGCGGTCACCGGCACGCCGACGGTGCGCAGGCAGGCGTCGGCGTGGCCGCGCACCGGCCGTCCGGAGATGAGCGGCGAGACGCCGACGACCGGGGCCGTCGTGCCGCGCAGCGCGTCGCGCACCCCGGGCACGCCGAGGACGATGCCGATCGAGACGACGGGGTTGCTCGGCGGGAGCAGCACGACGTCGGCCTGCCGGATGGCGTCGAGCACGCCGGGGGCCGCGGCCGCGCGGTCGAGGCCCGCGACGACGAAGCGCCGCGCCGGCACCGACGCCTGGTGGCGGACCCACCACTCCTGGAAGTGGATCGCCCGCTCGCCGCCGTCCTCGTCGTCGACGACCACGTGGGTCTCGACGGGCGTGTCCGTCATCGGGAGCAGGGTGATGCGGCGCTCGGGCAGCCCCCACCGGGCGGCCAGCCGCGCGGTGACCTCGGAGAGCGGCACGCCCTGCCCGAGCCACTGGGAGCGCACGACGTGCGTGCCGAGGTCGCGGTCACCGAGGGTGAACCACTGGGGCTGCGCGCCGTAGGCGGCGAGCTCGGCCTGGACGGCGTGGGTCTCGCCGGACCGGCCCCAGCCCTGGCTCTCCTCGACCCCGCCGCCGAGCGTGTAGAGGAGGGTGTCGACGTCGGGGGAGACCCGCAGGCCGAAGAGCGTGATGTCGTCGCCGGTGTTCGCGATGACCGTGACCTCGGAGTCGGCGAGTCCGGGCGTGGTGTCGAGGTGGTGCCGCAGTCCCCGGACGAACCGGGCGCCGCCGACACCGCCGGCGAGGGCCGTGATGCGCATGGGCGGAAGTCTCTCAGCAGGGGGCCCTCGGGCACGAACCCGGTCCGGCGGTCACTCCCGTACCACAGGCACCAGTTCGGGAGAAATCGGCCCGATAACACCGAACGGCTTGACGAGCGTGGCATGACACGCGTGTAATTCCATGCATGTACCTCCGGAGCGACCGGCCGGGGTGCACGGGTCGAGGTCGAGGAGGAACCATGCACGAGCTCTTTCTGGTCGAGGGGATGCTCGGGAACGTCGAGCCCGAGGAGGGTGCCCTGTCCTGGCAGGAGCGCTCCCTCTGCGCGCAGACCGACCCCGAGGCCTTCTTCCCGGAGAAGGGGGGCTCCACCCGCGAGGCCAAGAAGGTCTGCGTCGGGTGCGAGGTCCGGTCCGAGTGCCTCGAGTACGCGCTCTCCAACGACGAGCGCTTCGGCATCTGGGGCGGGCTCTCCGAGCGGGAGCGCCGCAAGCTGAAGAAGCGCGCGGTCTGACGCGGGGGTCCCCCCTGCCGACCGCTCCCTCATGACGCTGGCCCCGCCGCGCCCCACCGACACCGCACCGGCCTCCTCCGCCGGCGCGGCGCCCCCCGTCGTCACGGCGCTCGTCGTGACCCACCGGGACGCCTCCGGGGTCCGTGAGGTCCTCGAGGCCCTCCTCGCCCAGACCCTCCGCCCCGACGAGGTGCTCGTCCTCGACCGCACCGCCGGCGCCGTGCTGCCCGAGGGCGAGGCGGACGCCGGGCGCACGCTCGCCGAGGTCGTCGGCGCCGCCGCGCAGGACCTGTCGGTCACGATCGTCCCCACCGACCCCCGGTGGGCCGCCCGGCGCGCCGCCTTCCGCGCGGTCCTCGACCACGAGCCGGACGGTGCGGCGCCGAGCCTGCTGTGGTTCCTCCCCGTCGGCACCCACCCCGAGCCCGCCGCCCTCGTCCGCCTCGTCGACGCCTGGCGCCGCTCGCCGTCCACCGGCCTCGTCGGCCCCAAGCACGTCGACGCCGACGCCCCCCACCGGCTGCGCGCGGTCTCGATCCGCACGACGCGCGGTGGCCGCCTCCTCTCCCGGCCGCAGCCCGGCGAGCCGGACCAGGGCCAGTACGACACGACGAGCGACGTCCTCGCCGTCCCCTTCGCCGGCTCCCTCGTCGAGCGCGACCTGCTCGTCGGCCTGCGCGGCTGGGAGACCAGCTTCGGCGACGTCGGTGCCGACCTCGACCTCGGCTGGCGGGCCCAGGCCAGCGGCCGACGCGTCGTCGTCGTGCCCGGCTCGCGCGTGCGCTCCCGCCCCGGGGTCGCGGTCGCCACCGCCACCACCGGCGCCCGCCGCCGCGCCGCCCGACGGGTCGCGATGGCCCGCGCCCCCTGGTGGTCCACGCCGTTCCTCGCCGTCTGGGTCGCCGTCAGCTCGGTGCTCGCGGCCGTCGGGCTGCTGCTCCTCAAGCGCCCCCGCAGCGCGTGGGCCGAGGTCGCCTCGCTCACCTCGCTCGACCCGGTCCGTGGCTGGCGCGCGCGCTGGCGCACCCGGCACCGCCCGCAGGTGCGCCGCCGCGACCTCCACGCGATCTTCGAGCCCCGCCGCGCCGTCCTCACCTCGTGGGGCGACTCGGTGCACCACGCCCTCGTCCCGCCGCAGCCACCGATCGGTGACGAGGCCGCCGACCTCAACCCCCGCTCGTGGCTCGTCAAGGTCGCCCGCCACCCCGGGGTCGTCGCCGTCCTCGTGGCCCTGGCCACGACGGTCGCGGCCGGCCGCTCGCTCGGGCTCGACGTCGTGACCCGCCTCGGCAACGGCCTGACCGGCGGCGAGCTCGTCGGGGCCCGCGCCGACGCCGCGGGCCTGTGGCACGCCTGGCGTGACGGCTGGTCCGGCCCGGGCCTCGGCGGTCCGGAGCAGGCCGGCCCGGCGAGCGCGCTGCTGGCGGCCCCGGCCTGGCTCGTCGCCCACCTGCCGCTCGTCCCCGAACCGGTCTCGCCCGGTGGCGTCGTCGTCGCCCTCGCGGTGCTCCTCGCGATGCCCGCGGCCGCCGTCTCGGCCTACCTGGCCCTGCGGGTCGTCGCCCGCCGGCGCTGGGTGCGCACCCTCGGTGCCGTGGCCTGGGCCTGCTCGGGTCCGGCCGCCGCCGCCGTCGCCCAGGGTCGCCTCGGCGCCGTCGTCGCCCTCGTCCTCCTGCCGGGGGTCGCCGCCGGGCTCTGGCTCGTCGCCACGCGGCAGTCCACGGCCACGAGCGTCTTCGCCACCGCGCTGGCCACGACGCTCCTCGGCGCCTTCGCCCCGGTCCTCGCCGCGCTCGCCGTCGTCGTGGCCCTCGTCCTCGCGCTCGTGCGCAGCCGGGTCCGGGTGCACGCGCTCGTCGCGGCCCTCGTCCCGGTCGCCGTCCTCGCGCCCTGGGTCCTCGTCGCCGGCGCCACCTCGTGGCCGGCGGTCGTCGCGGGCACCGGGCTGGCGCAGTGGGGCGGCGACGCGCCCGCGGCGTGGCGGCTGGCCCTGCTCGACGCCGGCGGCCCGGGTGCACCGCTGGTGTGGACCTCCGTGCCGCTCGTGGCCGCCGGGCTCGCCGGGCTCGTGCGCGGTCGCTCCTGGCGCGGCGCCTCCGCGGCACTCGCCACGCTGGTCCCGCTGCTCCTCGCCCTCGCGCTGGCCGCACCGCGGCTGCGGCTCGGCACGGTCCCGTCGGGGCTGGACGGGGCGGGGGAGGCCGTCACGCCCTGGGCCGGGACGATGCTGCTCCCGCTCGTCCTCGTGCTCGTCCTCGCCCTGGCCCACGGCCTCGACGTCCTGCCGGTCCACGGCGCCACCGACCGCACCCGGGTCCTCGCCCGCGTGGTCGCCGGAACCGCGGTCGCGGCCGTGCTCGCCGTCGTGGGCGGCGTCGTCGTGGCCACCCTCGGCACCGCGCTCGCGCCGTGGCGCGACCCCCGACCCGCCGTCGCGGTCGACCAGGCCGGGGGAGCCTTCGCCACCCGCGCCCTCTTCGTCGTGCCGGGCGACCGGGGTGCGGCCTACCGCTTCGTCGGCCGGGAGGACGCCCGCCTCGTCCGCACCCTGCCGGCGGCGCCGGGGGCCGACGCCGCCGCGGCCGCCGACGTCACCGGCCTGCTCGGGGCGGTCCCCGGCAGCGAACGGCTCGTCGGCGCCACCGCCGCGGACCTGCTCGCCGTCCGCGGGGGCCAGGTCCCCGAGGTCGTGCGCCGGCTCGACGCCGCCGACGGCCTCCAGCGCATCTCGCCGCGCGACGGCTGGCAGCTCTGGCGGCTCAGCCCCACCGGCTCGGAGTCGGAGTCGCTCGTCGCCCCGCCGCGGCTGCGGATGGAGTCCGGGAACGAGACCCGTCTCGTCGTGACGACCGGCCTGCACGGCGCCACCTCGACCACGGTCGACGCCCCGGAGGGCGCCCGGCTGGTCGTGGCCGAACCCCCCGGATGGGCCGAGCACGCCGTCGTCGAGGTCGACCGACGGGTCCTCGAGCCCGTCGCCGACGCCGCCTCGCCCACGTACGAGCTGCCGCCCGGCCGCGGGACGCTGACCATCACGCTCACCGACCCCCAGGGCTGGTGGCACCTCGGGCAGGTCCTCGCGCTCGCCGTCCTCGGCTTCCTGGCCATCCCCTTCGGCCGCCGCGAGACCCGGGTGGTGACCCGATGAGCCGCCTCTCCCGCCTCCGGCCCGCCGTCCCGGCCGGCACCCGCGTCGTCCTCGGCGCCGGTGTGGCCGCGGGCCTGGTCTGGGTCGCCGCCACCCAGGGAGCCACCCTCGACCTCGCCGCCGCCAGCGGTGCCGAGGAGGCCCCCGTCGCCCCGACGGCCCTGGCCACGAGCATCGACGCGATGTGCCCCGGCAACGAGCTGAGCGGCATCCCGGCCGTCCCGGACACCGGTGTCTCGGGCACCGTCACCGTGGCCAGCGGTCCTGCGAGCCTGCTGCCGGTGCCGGCCACCGGCGCGGGCGCGGCCGGGCTCACGAACGGCTCGGTGAAGGTGGCCACCGTCGACGCCCGCCCCCGCGCCGCGGCCGGCTCCCTGCCGCGCAGCGGACCGGTCGCCCTGCGCGCCACCGGCTCGCTGGCCCCCGCGGTCGCCGGGATGCAGGAGTGGGCGCACTGGCGCCCCGACCTGCGCGGCCTCGTGACGACCCCGTGCCTCGGCGCGGGCTCGGACCTCTGGCTGCTCGGCGGCGGCGCCGGGGCCGGCCGCCAGGAGCGGCTGACCCTCGTCAACCCCGGTGGGAACCCCGTCACCGCCGACGTCACCGTCCACGGTGCCGCCGGACCGGTCGCCCCGGCCCGCACCGAGACCGTCCCGCCCGGCGGGCGGGTCAGCGTCCTCCTCGACGCCGTCGCCGGCGAGGAGGCCACCCCGGCCGTCCACGTCGTCGCCGACGGTGGTGGCCTGCACGCGACCCTCACCGACAGCTGGATCGACGGCAGCACGCCGCGGGGTGTCGAGACCGTCGTCCCGGCCGACGCCGCCTCCGGCGTGCAGGTGATCCCCGCGTCGGTGCTCGGCGCCGGCTCGGCGACCCTACGGGTCGTCTCGCCCACCGACGAGGAGGCCGTCGCCAGCGTCACCCTCATCGGGCGCGACGGCCCGATCACCACGAAGGCCGACACCGTCGTCACCGTCGGTGCGCAGGGCGTCGGTGAGCTCGCGCTGCCGGCCCTCCCGGCCGGCGCCTACTCCGTCGTCGTGCGCTCCGACGTGCCCGTCGTGGCCGGGGTGCTCACCGCGGTCGGTGACGGCTCCGCGCCCGGCGACATCGGCTGGGCCGTCTCCGCCCCGGCGCTCGCCGAGCTCGGGGGAGCGGCCCTGCCGGCGACCCGCTCGGTCTCGCGCTCGCTGCGGCTGGTCACGACCGGCGGCGCCTCCACCGCCGACGTCACCCTCGTCGTCGGTGGCGAGGAGCGCACCCGCGCGGTGAGCCTCATCGGTGACCGCGCCACCGACATCGACCTGACGGGGGCGTCCGCGGTCTGGGTCGAGCGGACCGGCGGGTCGGGGAGCCTGCGCGGGGGAGTGGTCTCGCTGTCCGGCAGCGGGGCCCGCCTCATCCTCTCCGAGGTGCCGCTCGAGCCGGTCGCCGTCACCTCGCCGGTCAGCCGGGCCTTCCCGCTGCCCTGAGCGCTCCTGCGCGCCCGGCGCCTCCCGCGCGAGGTGCTCAGGCGTCGGGGTCGACCTCGGGGTCGAGCTCGCGCGGCGGCACCCCGAGCAGCGCCGCCACCTGCTCGGTGACCACCTCGCGGACGATGTCGGCGAGGTCCTGCTCGTCCTGGGCGCGGGCCTCGACCGGCCGTCGGTAGACGACGACGCGGTCGGTGCGGCTCGCGGTCGCGCGCAGCAGCCGCCCGAGCGGCGGCACCTGCTCCTCCCAGGGGGCGGGGTCGGTCGGCGGCACGTCCTGCACGGCGAACTCGGTTCCGGCGTAGCGGGTCCCGAGGTGTGGTCGGAGGCGGTCGGCAGCGTCGAGGACCAGGTCGTCGAAGCGCTCCCGGCGCGTCGTCATGACGGGCACGGTGGGCCACGCGAGCGGTCCGCGGTGGCCCCGGCCGTGTCGGTCGCGGCGGCGGGCGGTCACCCGGCCGATGCTACGGCGTGCCTGCCGGGGGATGTCGCACCCGCCGCCTAGAGTCGCTCGCGTGAACCTGTCGCGGAAGTGCACCAAGACCGGCTGCCGCCAGCCCGCGGTCGCGACGCTCACGTACGCGTACTCCGACCGCGCCGCCGTCCTCGGGCCGCTGGCCACCTACGCCGAGCCGCACACGTACGACCTCTGCGCCGACCACGCGACCCGGCTCACCGCCCCCCGCGGGTGGGACGTGCTGCGCCTGGCCACCGAGTACCCGGACCCCGAGCCCAGCTCCGACGACCTGCTCGCCCTCGCCGACGCCGTCCGCGAGGCCGGTCGTCCGCGTCCGGCCGCCGACGTCCCGAGCACCGAGCCGGCCGAGACCGGCGAGGTCGCCCGGCGCGGCCACCTGCGCGTCCTGCGGGGCAGCGCCGAGGGCTGAGCCGCCCCGCCGCCACACGGACGGACCTGCTCGGCCGTTCGGACGATTCACCCCTGCCGCGCCTCCCGCGCCGAAACACCGCGCCCTAGCGTCGGTTCCGCCCAGAACATCGCGCAGGGAAAGAGGTTCGTCGTGCACCGGCTGCGTCCGCGTCCCCTCCGGCTGCCTGCCGTCGGTGCGCGCCGTGACGAGCGGGGTGCCGTCGCCCTCGAGGCCGCCCTCGTCATCGTCTTCCTCTTCACCCTGCTCGCCGGTGTCGTCGACCTCTCGATGTTCTTCAAGGCCACCTACCAGCTCTCCAGCGGCGCCCGGGCCGGAGCCCGCACGGCCGCCTCCGAGCCGCTCGCGGCGAGCTACGCCCAGGACGCGGCCGACCAGGTCGCCGCGATGCTCAAGGGGATGGACGCCGACCCGACCCGGGTCACGAAGATCTGGGTCTACAAGGCGGTGGACACCGGCTCGCTCAACGTCGGGGAGCCCACCTCCGGCGCCGCCTGCAACAGCGACTGCGTGAAGTTCACGTACAACTCCACGACCGGCAAGGCCGTCTTCTCCAGCGGGGCCTGGTCCAGCCGGTCGGCGTGCGCGTCCGGGACCCCGACCATCCAGTCCGTCGGCGTGCGCGTCGAGTACCGGTACAAGGCGATGATCAAGTTCTTCGACGGCCAGCTGATCACCGAGACCAGCACCATGCGCTTCGAGGAGATCCCGTCGACGAAGACGTGCTCCACATGATGCGCGTCCGCCGCGACGAGCGCGGGGCGTCGGCCGTGGAGGCCGCCTTCGTCACCCCGGCCGTCCTCCTCATGATGGTCGCCATCCTCGAGTTCGGGTTCTACTTCAAGGACTCGCTCTCGGTGTCGCAGGCGACCAAGGCCGGTGTGCGACTGGCCAGCTCGCAGCCGCGCAACAGCAACTACGCGCAGGCCGCCGCCGACCGCATCCAGGCCCAGTCCGGCGCCCTCGGGCGAGGGCAGATCCAGCAGCTGTGGATCTACAAGGCCAACACGGCGAACAACTTCCCGGCGGGCCGCACCGACTTCAACGACTGCACGACGTGCGTGAAGTTCACCTGGAACGGGACGAAGTTCGTCCCGTCCGCCTCTCCCACCTGGGCCGCGTCCACGCACGACGCGTGCGCCACCAGCCCGCCCGACCGGATCGGTGTCTACATGCAGGTACGTCACCCGTCGCTGACGAAGTTCATCTTCCAGAACCTGACCATCAACCAGTCCGACGTGCTCCGCTTCGAGCCGATGCCCAAGTCCGGAGGGTGCAAGTGACCGTGCCACACCGCGTCCTGCGGGTCCTCGGGGCCGCGCGCCCGCGCCGTCGCCGCCGCGACGAGCGCGGCTACATCGCGGTCATGAGCGCCCTCCTGCTCATCGTCCTCGTCTCGCTCTCCGCGTTCGCCCTCGACGTCGGCAACTGGTACCTCGTGAACCAGCGCGCCCAGAAGGCGGCCGACTCCGCGGCACTGGCCGGTGTCACCAAGCTGCCCGGCAGCCAGACCAACGCCTACCTGCTCGCCCAGCAGTACGCGAAGAACAACGGCTTCGACGGCACCAAGACCGGGGTCACCGTCACGCCGAGCCGCGGCACCAACGCCACCCAGCTGCGGGTCGACATCGACCAGGACGTCAAGAACTTCTTCGGCGGTCTGCTCGGCCTGCCGACCTCCACGATCAGCGCCCACGCCGTCGCCGACTACGTCGGCCCGATCCCGATGGGCAGCCCCTGCAACGAGTTCGGCAACGACCCCGAGTCCTCGGCCCTCGTCCGGGCCAGCTCGTGCGACGCGATCAACGGCAACCTCTGGGCGAACGTCAACGGTCCCGACGCCGACAAGCAGAACGGTGACGCGTACTCGTCGACGGGCTGCAACACGAGTGCCGCGGGCAAGGACGGCTGCTCCGGCGGCACGAACTCGCAGTACGACCCCAACGGCTACCTCTACGACATCACCGTCAAGGGCGCCATCCCCCAGCTCAACGTCCAGCTCTTCGACCCGGTGACGGTCGACGTCGGGCTCACCTGCACGGACGGCAACTTCACCTCCGGCGGGAGCAACGCCCGAGCGGCGGTCAACCCTTGGCACCTCGTCGACCTCGGGTCCTCGCTCGACCGGTACGCGTCCGGCGTCGCGAGCAAGTACTGCACCGGCGACAACCACTACAGCTCGAACAACCAGGTCCAGCGGACCCGGTTCGTGCTGCGGGCCCCGAGCGCGAGCTCGTGGGACCCCCTGAGCGGGACGGTCGTGTGCGACGTCACCTACGACGGCTACACCGGGAGCCTCTACAACGTCCTCAACGCCGCGTCCACGTCGACCTACAAGGCGAGCATCGCCGAGAACTTCCGCCGGTGGGTCGACTTCTGCCCCGTCGTCAACCCCGTCCAGGGCACGTACACGCTGCAGGTGACGTCGAACCTCCCCGGTGCGTACCAGAGCGCCAACACCGGCAACCGCTACGCCGTCCGGGCGACGACGACGACACCCCTGGGGCTCAACCTCGTGACGGTGTCGGGCCGCGAGCGGATGGGCATGTTCGCCAACAAGAACGGCTCGCTCACCTCGTTCCACCTGGCCCGGGTCGCCAGCGGGACCGGGGGGAGCACCCTCAAGGTCAACCTCTACGACGTCGGCGACTCGGACAAGGCGGGCAACATCCGCATCGTGCCGCCCGGAGGGGGCACGTACAGCGGTTGCACCGGCAGCGGTGTGACCTCGGTCATCCTCAGCAACTGCTCGTTCAACGTCCCGGCGGGCACCTCGAGCAGCCCCAGCCCGTACAACGGGCGGTTCCAGAACGTCGACGTCCCGATCCCCGCGGGCTACACGTGCGACGACGACGACCCGACGGACTGCTGGGTCAAGCTCGTCTACGACTACGGCTCCGGGGCCCAGCCGACCGACGTGACCGCGTGGGCCGCCCAGCTCGAGGGTGACCCGATCCGCCTCATCGAGTGACCCCTCCCGCCCCCGCGGCCACCGCCCACCCTCCCGTAGGCTCGACGGCCATGACCGCTCGCTCCCTCGCCGACCTCGTCAAGGCCTACGACGTCCGCGGCACCGTGCCCGACCAGCTCGACCCCGAGGTGGCCCGCGCGCTCGGCGTCGCGTTCGCCGACGTCGTCGTGGGGCCCGACGGTGCCACGGGCTGCGTGCTCGGCCACGACATGCGCGACAGCGGTCCTGCGCTCGTCGACGCCTTCGCCGACGGCGTGCGCTCGCGCGGCCTCGACGTGACGCTCATCGGGCTCTGCAGCACCGACGGCCTCTACTACGCGAGCGGCTCCCTCGACCTCCCGGGCGCGAT
The DNA here is from genome assembly GCA_004335735.1 of Chlorella sp. KRBP. Lineage (NCBI taxonomy): Eukaryota > Viridiplantae > Chlorophyta > Trebouxiophyceae > Chlorellales > Chlorellaceae > Chlorella > Chlorella sp. KRBP. Next base: position 27,493 of record QAXK01001080.1, read on the forward strand.
GTTCACCGCCAGCCACAACCCGGCGCGCTACAACGGGATCAAGCTGTGCCGCAGCGGGGCCCGGCCGGTCGGCCAGGACTCCGGGCTCGCCGACATCCGCGAGCTCGCCGAGCGCCTGCTCGCCGACGGCGTCCCGGAGGGCGAGCCCACCGGCGTCCTCGCGGAGCGCGACCTCCTCGCCGACTACGCCGGCTTCCTGCGCGGCCTGGTCGACCTCTCCGGCATCCGCCCGCTGAAGGTCGTGGTCGACGCCGGCAACGGGATGGGCGGCTTCACCGTCCCGGCCGTCCTCGGGACCGGCGCCGGCCTCCCCGAACTGCCACTGACCGTCGAGCCGCTGTACTTCGAGCTCGACGGCACCTTCCCCAACCACGAGGCCAACCCGCTCGAGCCCGAGAACCTGCGCGACCTCCAGGCCGCCGTCACGGCCCACGGCGCCGACCTCGGGCTGGCCTTCGACGGCGACGCCGACCGCTGCTTCGTCGTCGACGAGCGCGGGGAGCCGGTCAGCCCGAGCGCCATCACCGCCCTCATCGCGCAGCGGGAGGTCGCCCGCGCGGTGGCCGACGGCGCCGACGCCGCCGACGTCGCGGTGGTGCACAACGTCATCACCTCGGCGCAGGTGCCCGAGGTCATCGCCGCCGCCGGCGCCCGGGCGGTCCGCACCCGCGTCGGGCACTCGTTCATCAAGGGCGAGATGGCCCGGCACGGTGCGGTGTTCGGCGGCGAGCACAGCGCGCACTACTACTTCCGCGACTTCTGGTTCGCCGACACCGGGATGCTCGCGGCGATGCACGTGCTCGCCGCGCTCGGCGAGCAGGAGGCCCCGCTCAGCACCCTCATGGCCGACCTCAGCCGCTACCCCGCCTCGGGCGAGGTCAACTCCACGGTCGCCGACGCGGCGGCCGCGAGCGACGCCGTCCTCGCGTGGGCCGAGGAGCAGGGCGTCACCGTCGACCGGCTCGACGGCCTGACCCTCGTCCACGAGGGCGGCGCCGACGACCCGATGTGGTGGCTCAACCTGCGGGCCTCGAACACCGAACCGCTGCTGCGGCTCAACGTCGAGGCCGCGGACACCGCGACCATGGCGCGGGTGCGCGACACCGTGCTCGGCATCGTCCGCGGCTGAACGACCGAAGGCTGCCGGACCCTATGCAGGGCCGGGGCTGCGCCGCTGCGGCGCGTCGGCCCGTGACGCCGTGGCCCGGCGCAGCGCCGCCTGCTCGAGGCGCAGCGCCTCGCTGGCCCCGACGGGGTCCCCGGCGGCGTCGAGGGTCGCGGCGAGCACCTGGTAGGTGAACGCGACGCTCAGCGGCCGGTCGAGGGCGGTGAACTCCTCGACGACGGTGCGCAGCGCCGCCTCGGCGTCCTCGAGCCGCCCGAGCGCGAGCAGCGCCCGGGCGTGGGTGCGCCGGGAGCGGGCGGTGAGGAAGGCGTCGCGGGAGGCCGAGGCGCGCTCCAGCGCCGTGCCCGCCTCCTCGAGGGCCTCGAGCGGGCGGCCGACCGCGAGGCTCACCTCGGCCCGCGCGTCGAGCGCGTACGAGTACATGTGGACGGCCTCGATACCGAGCAGCAGCTCGAGGCACTCGTCGACGAGCAGGGTGGCGGCGGCGAGCTCGCCGGTGCGGCGGCGCGCCCGCGACAGCTCGAGGGTCGCCAGCGCGTAGGCGACCGTGCGCGGGGAGCCGTGGAGGATCTCGCGGGCCCGGGTGAACTCCCTCGCCGCCTCGTCGAGCTCGTCGTAGTCGTTGTGCAGGGTGCCCCGGGCGATGGCCGCCCAGGCCGCGAGGGTCGGGTCGCCGGTGCGTCCGATCGTGGCCTCGGCGGCCAGCACCGCCGCCTCGGCCTCGGTGCGGTGCCCGAGCGAGGTCGAGGCCTGGACGCTGACGAGCGAGGCCGCGGCCGCCGCCTCGTTGGCGCCGAGCAGCAGCAGCCGGGGGCGGGCGGCCTCGGCGAGCTCGCGGGCCTCGCGTGACACCGAGAGGCGGTCCTGGAGCAGCCAGGCCCGGCAGAGCAGGAGGTGCGCCGCGCCGAGCCGGCCGTCGTCACCGTGGCCGAGGGCGGCCTCGATCGAGCCGACGGCGTCGAACCAGGTGCGCAGGTCGCTCGAGGCGTCGGTACCGAGCGCGGAGTCGGCGAGCAGCCGCCACGCGAGGTCGGGCCGTTCCTCGGCGACCCCCCGGGCGAGGGCGACGAACAACGGTGTCTCGGTCCGGAAGAAGCTGCGGGAACGGCGTCGGGTCCGAGGACGCGGGTCGGGTGGCGCGAGCGCGGCCGGCCGTGGTGCGACGGGGACGAACCGGTGGGGACGGTCCTCGAGGAAGAGCGCCGAGCGGGCCACGGCGGCCTCGGCGACGGCAACCGCCTCACGCAGGCTCTCCGGGTGTGCCGCAGGAGCGGTCGCCCGGCGCCCGCCGCGCGCGGCGCGTCCCCGGACGTGCGAGCGCACGAGGTCCTGGAGCCGGTACTGGGTGTCGTGGTCCTCGCGGACGACGGGCTCGACGAGCCCCGCCTCGAGCATCGCGTCGAGGGCCGCGTCCCCGGCGGCGTCGGACCCGAGCAGCGCCCCGACCACCCAGCCGCTGACGGCGTCGGCGGGGAGGTGGGCCAGCGCCTCGACCGCCTGCCGGGCCCCCGGGTCGAGGCCCTCGAGCACCCGGTCCAGGCTCTCGCGCAGCATCGTGATGTCGTGGGTCCCGCCGGACCCGAGCCGTTCGAGGCGCTCCGCGAGGTCGGGCAGCCCGAGGTCGGGTCGCTGGGCCAGCCGCCCGGCGGCGAGCCGGAGGGCCAGCGGCATCCCGCCGGTGAGCCGGATGACGTCGTCGACCGCCTCCGGCGCCTCGGCGACCCGGTCCGTCCCGACGAGGGACTCCAGGAGCGTGCGCGCCGCACCGGCCCGGAGCCCGGTCAGCCGTACGCGGTCCCGGGCGGGGACCCCGACGACGGGCCGGCGCGAGGTGACCACGGCCATCGACCCGGCCCCGACGGGGAGGAGGTCGCCGAGCCGGCCCGCGGGGCCGTCGTCGTCACCGCCGGTGACGTTGTCGAGGACCACGAGCACCCGCCGGCCGTCGAGGAGGGAGCGGAAGAGCCCGGCCCGGGCCCGCGGCGAGGCCGGCACGGCCTCGGGGTGCACGCCGAGCAGGGGGAGGAAGGCCGAGACGACGGCCTCGACGGGCACGCCCCCCGGGGTGTTGCCGCCGTCGTGGTAGAGCGTGCCGTCGGGGAACCGGTCGCGCAGGGCATGGCCGGCCTCGAGCGCCAGGGCCGACTTGCCGGCACCGGGCAGCCCGGTGACGGCGACCACGACCGGGCCGTGGTCGAGCCCGTCCGCCGCGCGCGTGAGGACGGCGAGCTCGGAGGCGCGCCCGACGAAGCCGTCCGGCCGGCGGGGGAGGGTCCGCGGCACGGGGAGCCCCCGGACGGCCGGGTGGTCGGTGGCGTCGACGGGGGTGCCCGCGAGGACGAGCCGCTGGGCCTCGACGAGCTGCTCCGAGGGGCGCACCCCGAGCTCGGTGTCGAGGCGGGTGCGGGCCTCGCGGAAGACCTCGAGGGCCCGGCGCTGCTGGCCGGTGGCGGCGAGCGCGAGCATGAGGAGGGAGGTGAAGCCCTCGTGGTACGGCTGGCGCGCGCAGAGCGTGTCGAGCTCGGCGACGAGCCCGTCGTGGGCGCCGGCGCGCAGGGCCGTCTCGTGGCGCTCCTCGAGCACGGAGAGCCGCTCCTGGAGCAGGCGGGAGCGCTCGAGCTCGACGGCCGCCGTGCCGGGGGCCCCGCGCAGCGGGTCGTGCCCGAGGACGGCCAGGCCCGCGTCGTAGTGGCCCAGCGCACGGCCGGCGTCCGCGGAGCGTCGCGCCCGCGCCGAGGCGACCTGCGTCGACCACGTCGCGAGGTCGACCTCGACGTCCTCCCCGAGCCGGTAGCCACGGCCGTCGGTGACGACGACGGCGGCGCCGGGGCCGGCCTTGCGCCGGATGCCCGAGACGAGTGCCTGGACCCGGTTGCGCACCGACGAGGGCGGCTCGCCGTCCCAGAGCCACTCGGCGAGGGAGTCGACCTCGACGTGCCCGCGCAGCGCCGCGAGGGCGAGCAGACCGTGCTCGAGCTCGGTGAGGCGCACCGGCCCGGCGTCCGTGGACAGCCGCACGCGTCCCAGGATCTGCAGCTGCACCAGGACCGGTCCTCTCCGCGTGTCGACCCGTACGACCCTAGGCAGCCGATCCGGAGCCCACAACACGGGGCCCCGGGCGGGCCTCCCCGAGGCGACCCGGGTGTGCGAGGATCGGGGCGCCCGAACCGCCCTCCCGAGAGGACCCCATGAGCGAGCCGGCCGGCACCAGCTCCCACCTCGAGCCGTGGCTCCGCGAGATCCTGCGCTGCCCCGCGTGCCGCAGCGAGCTGCGTGACGACACCGGTCCCGCCGGCCCCGAGCTCGTGTGCACGAACGGCGCCTGCGGGCTCGCCTACCGGGTCGACGAGGGCGTCCCCGTGCTCCTCGTCGACGAGGCGCGCCACCCCGCCTGACCCCTCCGGCCCGCTCCGGCGGGCCCCGACCCGAGGAGCTGCCCGCGATGCCGTGGGTCGACGAGACGCGGTTGGACGACGCCACGGCCCTCGCCGCGCTCGACAGCCGCGACACCCTCCGCTCGCTGGCCTCGGCCGGCGCCCAGGTCCGTCGTGCCGTCGTGGCCGCGGAGGAGGCCGGGACCGCCCGGGTCGCCGGCGGCGAGCGTCCGCGCTCGGTGCTCGTCGCGGCCCTCGGCGGGTCCGCGGTCGTCGGTGACGTCCTCGACCTGCTCGCCGAGCCCGGCTCCCCGGTCCCCGTCTCCGCCCGGCGCGACGCCCCGCTCCCCGGCTGGGTGGGTCCCCTCGACCTCGTCGTCGCGGTCTCGCAGTCCGGGCGCGCCGCCGGGCCGCTGGCCCTCGCCGCCGAGGCCGCCCGCCGCGGCGCCTCGCTGCTCACCGTGGGGGCCGCCGACTCGCCGCTCGCCGAGGTCTCGGCCCGGGCCCGGGGCGTGCACGTCGACGTCGCGCTGCCGGCACCGTCCTCGCGCACCGCGCTGTGGTCCCTGCTCACGCCCGTCCTCGTCGCGGCGGACGCCCTCGGCCTCGCCTCCTGCCCCCCGGCGGTCCTGGAGTCGGTCGCCGACGTCCTCGACGGCGTCGCCGAGGAGTGCCGCCCCTCCTCGGAGTCCTTCGTCAACCCCGCCAAGCTCCTCGCCACCGGACTCGACGGCACGGTGCCGGTCGTGCTCGGCGACGGCGCCCTGACCGGGGTCGCCGCCTGCCGCGTGGCCCAGATGCTCTCCCGCACGGCCCGCGTCCCGGCGACGCACGGCTCGCTGCCCGATGCCGCCGCCTCGGTCGTCGCGACGCTCGACGGCCCGTTCGGCAGCGGTCTCAGCGACATCCGGGGGCGGGGGGACGACATCTTCGCCGACCCCTACCTCGACGGACCGGCGGTGCCCCGGCTCGGGCTCCTCGCGCTGCGCGACCCCGACCTCGACCCGGCCGGTGCCTCGCTCGCCGAGGCCGTCCTCGGGTCGGCCCGCGAGTCCGGGGTCGTCGTCCTCGAGCAGGTGGCCCGCACCGGGCACCCCGTCGAGCGGCTCGCCTCGCTCATCGGGCTCACCGACTTCGCCGCCACCTACCTGGCGCTGGGGCTCGGTCTCGACCCCAGCGTCTCGCGCCACGTCACCGACCTGCGCGACCGCACGTCCTGAGCCCGCAGCCCGCTCCGGGGCGTCGAGGGCCGCGCGCCCGCGCCGCCCGCCTCGTGCGCTTCGGCCTCGCGGGGGTGGTGGGCCTCGTCGTCGACGCCGGCACCCTCGTGGCCCTGCGCTCGGGGGCCGGGTGGGGGCTCGCACCCGCCACCGCCACCGCCTTCGCCCTCGGGCTGGTCGCCAACTACGCCCTCGTGCGCGGGTGGGCCTTCGGGGACACCGCACGGCGGGGAGAGGGCGGACGCGCCCTGCGCTACCTCGCGCTGGCCGCCCTCAACGCCGTGCTCAGCGTGCTCGTCGTCTCCGGGCTGGCCGGAGCGGGTCTGGACTACCGCCTCGCCAAGGCCGTCGCGGTCGTGCTCCTCTTCGGCACGAACTACCTCCTCGTCTCCCGGTTCGTCCTGGCCGGCCCGGGAGACCGGCCGAACGGTCGGCATCCCACCCGTTCTCCGGTGCACCGGGGTGAGGAGCCCTAGCGTCGGGCCTGCTCACCTGGGGGGATCGAGGAGGTCGGTGTGCTGCGGTCCAGGCGCCGGAGGGTGCTCGACGACGTCGGGGTCGGGCTCCTGGGCTCGGCATCCCTGGGCGTGCTCGCCGTCGCCGTCCTGACCTGCCGGCGCGGCCTCGACTTCTGGGACGAGTCCTACGGGCTCCTCCTCGTCGAGTGGCCGGACGCGTCACGGGCCGGTGGCGAGATCTTCCTCGCCCAGTTCGTCCTCCGGCCGCTCTTCGTCGGCGTGGGCCGCGACGTCGTCCTCTACCGGGTCGCCGGGCTCTGCGTCCTCGCCGTCGTGGCCTGGGTGGCGACCCGGTCCGTCCTCGCGCTGCTGCGCCACGAGGGGCACCCGATGCCTCGCCCGTGGGGGGCGGCGCCGGTGGTGGTCGCGGCCTGCTCGACGACGGCGTTCGTCGGCGCGGGCCGCATCCCCGGGTACCGGGTCGTCGTCCTCGTCGCGCTGCTCCTCGTGGTGGCCGCAGTGTGCCGGCTCCTGGTGCGCGAGGACCCCCGGTGGGGACTGGCGCTCGGTGCCGCGGGCGTGCTGGCCTTCACCGGCAAGCCGACCTCGGCGGTGGCCCTGGCCGTCGTGGTCGCCGTCGTGGTCCTGCCGGTCGCGAGGTCCGTGCGACAGGTCCTCGGGACGGTCGGGTGGGGGGTCGTCGGCGTCGTCGCGGCCGCCACGGTGGTCCTGCTCCTGGCGCGGATGACCCCCGCCGACGCGGTCGGCTACCTGACCCGCGGCGCGCAGGTGGACGCGGCCTCGGGCGCCCACGGCTCGTGGCCCACCATGCTCGGGGTGGGCCCCGTGCCGCTGCGGGTGCTCGCCCTCCTCGGGCCCGTCCTCGTGGCCCCCGTCCTCGTCGCCGTCCTCGACGTGGTCCGCCACCGTCGCACCCGCTGGCCGGCCGGCGCCCAGATCCTGTCGGCCGTCCCGGCCGCCGTCGGGGTGGGATGGCTCGGCGTGACCCTCCTGGCGCACCAGGGGTACGGGGACCAGGTCCGCCAGCTGGTCCTCCTCTGGGGGCTGGTGCCCCTCCTCGTCCTGGTCCTGCTGCGCGGGCGGCTCGGAGCAGCCCGGCGCACGCGGTCCGTCGTCCTGCTGCTGCTCGTCGGCCCCTGGGTCGCCACCGTCGGCACGAACACCGGCTTCGCGGCGACGATGACGCAGGCCGGCGTCCTGTGGGCGCTCGCGGTCGTGGCCTGCGTCCCGCTCGCCACCGTCGTCACCGCCCGCGTCGAGCGGCTGGCCCTGCCGGCGGCGATGCTCCTCGTGACGACGGCCGCGGTGGCCCAGCTGGTCTGGGCGGCGGACGCGCTGGAGAGCCGGGACCAGCGGGAGGGAGCGCTGCCCATCCGGGTCCTCGGGGGCCGGGTCGGGGTCGAGCCGGAGACCGCCCGCCTGCTCGGCGTCCTGCGCGAGGTGTCGGCGCGCGAGGGGTTCGCCGGGCGACCCGCCATCGACCTCACGGGGTACGGCCCCGGGTACCAGCTGGCGCTCGGCACCCGACCGCTGGGGCGCGCGTCGTTCTTCGGGGCCTTCGACGGGGCCGAGCGCGGGGCCGCGCTGGCGCTCTCCCGCGAGACCTGCGCGGACCGGGCCTCTGCGCTCGTCCTCCGGTCCGCCGACAACCCCCTCGACGTCAGCGCCGCGGTCGGCTCGTGGGGACTGGACCTCGACTCGGACTACGTCGAGGTGGCGCGCTTCCACCCGACCCACGGCGAGGCGGACCTGCGGGCGCAGACCGTCCGGGTGCTCCGGCCCTCGCCGCGGGTCGCCGCCGTCCTCGGGTGCCCCGACGCCGCAGCCGGGCCCGGCCCGTCCGCCGCGCTCAGCCCGTCGGCCGGGCGAGGTCCAGGGCCCGGGCTCCCGGCAGCCGCAGCAGGTCCTCGCCGGTGAGGAGCAGCTTGCTGCGTCGCAGCCCGCTCCCGACGACGACCTCGCCCGCGGCGAGGACGGCCTCGTCGACGAGCACCGGCCAGTCCTGCGGCAGCCCGACGGGCGTGATGCCGCCGTACTCCATCCCGGTCAGCCCGACGGCGTCGTCCATCGGGGCGAAGGAGATCTTCCGCACGTCGAGGTGGCGCCGGACGGCTCCGTTGACGTCGGCGCGGTGGGTGGCCAGCACCATGACCGCCGCGTAGGTCGTGGCGCCCGCCCGCTTCCCCGCGACGACGACGCAGTTGGCGCTCGCCCCGAGCGCGACGTCGTAGGTCTCGCAGAACGCGACGGTGTCGGCGACGTCGGGGTCGATGGGGGCGACGAGCGCCCCGGGCACGGCGGCGACAGCCTGCCTGACGGGGTCGGCGAGCAGCTCGGGCCGCTCGGCGGCGGGGGACCAGTCGAGGGTTCCGCGAGAGGTCGGCATGCGACCGACGCTAGCCGACCCCGCGTCCCTAGGATCGGCCCATGGCGAGCGAAGGCGGACGGGCGGCGATCCTGGCGGCACTGCTCGCGAACCTCGGCGTGGCGGTGACGAAGTTCGTCGCCTTCCTGCTGACGGGCTTCTCCTCGATGCTCGCGGAGTCGGTGCACTCCCTCGCCGACACCGGCAACCAGGTGCTGCTGCTCGTCGGCAGCCGGCGGGCCAGCCGCGAGGCCACCCTCGAGCACCCCTTCGGCTTCGGCCAGCAGCGTTACGTCTACTCGTTCATCGTCGCGATCATGCTGTTCGTCCTCGGCGGCGTCTTCGCGCTCTTCGAGGCCTACGAGAAGGTCCGCGAGTCGCTCGGGGAGGAGGACTACGACCCGTTCGCGTCGCGCTGGTGGTGGGTGCCGCTCGTCGTCCTCCTCGTCGCCGTCGTCCTCGAGGGCTTCAGCCTGCGCACGGCCGTGCGCGAGTCCAACGTCATCCGCCGGGGCCGCTCGTGGGTGCGGTTCATCCGCACGACGAAGTCGCCGGAGCTGCCGGTCGTCCTCCTCGAGGACTTCGGCGCGCTCATCGGCCTCGGCTTCGCGCTCGCGGGCGTCTCGCTGACCCTCGTCACCGCCAACCCGGTCTGGGACGGCCTGGGCTCGGGCGCCATCGGGGTGCTCCTCGTCGTCCTCGCGGCGGTGCTCGCCGTCGAGATGAGCTCGCTGCTCGTCGGCGAGTCCGCGTCGCTGCCCGTGCGCCGGGGCATCCTCGCCGCGCTCGAGTCCCCGGAGGGCGTCGACCGCGTCATCAACAGCCGCACGATGCACCTCGGCCCCGACGAGGTCCTCGTCGCCGCCAAGCTGGCCG
>QAXK01001081.1:0-13910 GCA_004335735.1 Chlorella sp. KRBP
CTGGTTCTGGCTTGTGTGCGTAGCTCCGTGGATAGCCGATACGAGTCCCGATGCATATCCCGAGCTAACCCTATACGATGCGGCCACGTGGATATCATAGCGATTTCTCGTATTGGATAGGACTATACGAGAAAACTCGTATAGTACTAGTGCCGCCCCTTACTCATCTTGCCCAGGTGTGCCCGCCCAGGTGTGCCCGCCGAGGTATGCCCGCCACTCTCCTCCACAGCAAATTGAGGTCAGAAATGGCCTGGTGCACACGAAAGGGCCACATCATGTGCGTGCCGGTAAATGCGCTCTGAGACCAACCCACTGCTGGTGCCAATAAATTCATTCGCTAGCGGTAGCGGTAGCGTGGGCGGCACGGCGGTTCTGCCGCTGGATGTTCTGCCGTCCAAACTGAGCGGCCTAAACCGGCCCAGTCATCTGTCCCAATCTTGGCTCCCCTCCCCTGGCGGGCTGTGCGTTCCATGTCTCGGCTTAGACCGGGCAGCCCCCCCTTTGCAATCCCCTTGCTACGCTCTGGGGAGGAGCTTTCCGTGACCGTGTGCCTGCGATGCGACGCCCATGTGGACAATGAGCACCACTAGCTGTTCCAGCGTGCTTACGCGGCTAACTGTCGCCATGACATTGGCACCTTGCCATTCCTGCCTGGCCAATCTGGGTGATAGAGGCCGATTGCAACATGACTGCGACTGACGCCTGTCAAAGACAGCTGTGCAGCTGACAGCACAATGCAGCCAAGTGACAGTTGCACGGGTGAGCAAAAGGAAGCAGACAGACCTCACACCCGTCACCGCGTGGGCACAATGTCATCAATCTTGAGAATCATGCGCACACACTCGGTGGCCAGCGTGAGCGCACTGCTCGTCACCAGCAGCGGCTGCACCACGTTCTCCTCCAGCATGTTGGAGATGGCGCCCTGCGCAGGACGTAGAGCAAAAAAGCGCAAGGCGATGAATTGTGTTTGCGTCATTGTGCGGGTGCCATATGCAAGAGCAGCCCCCGCCCCCGCCCCACCCTCACCTTCTTGACGTTGATGCCCGCGTACTTGTCCCCCGCGGCGTGCAGCTTGCGCAGCTCCGTGACGATCTGGATGGGATTGAGCCCGGCGTTCTCCGCCAGCGTGTAGGGCACCACCTCGAGCGCCTCGGCAAACGCGCGCACGCAGAAGCTGTCCATGCCCTGCGCACGGGTGAGCATAGAGCACAGGCGTTTAGGCAGGTGCCGACGGCCCACCACTAACAAAGCCCTGCATCCCACACCAAAGCTGAACGCATGCATACACTCACTGTGAGCGTCTTTGCCCAGGCTGTGAGCTGCAGGTTGAGCTCCATCTCGGGCGAGGCGCCTCCCGCGATCATGAAGCGCTTGTTGACCAGGCAGCGGATCACGCAGTGCGCGTCGTGCAGGGACCGGTCCGCCTCCTCCAACACCTGAGGGCGTTGAGGCGAGTGAAGAGGAGGTACGCGTTGGCAGCGCAAGCACGTGGGGCTGGTGCTACAAGCAGATGACTTCTGTGGGCTGTGGATCCATCGCAATCAGCCCTCACCAGCTTGTTGGAGCCTCTGAGCAGCACTGTGCTGGTGCGGCCCTTGTTGGCGATGCCCGTCACCTTGACCACGCGCCCCTTGCCCACCTCCACCTCCTCCACCAGCGACGCGCTGCCCAGCTTCTCCGGCTTCATGTGGTCGATGTGCGCAATGGGCTGGCAGTTGAGCGTCTGCGCGGCACAGGCAAGAAGATGGAAGCGTCGCGTCGTGATGCGTGTTGGCGCTCAGGGCAGCCTCCTGCGCCAGACACTGCATACACACCAGCATCCCCCCGTTCCCTCACCTTTGCGATGAACTCGATGTCGGCGCGCTCAATGTCTCGCACCACCATGATTTTGGCCTTGGCCAGGTAGTGCAGCGACAGCTCCGTCACGGCGTCGCGCAAAATGGACTTTTGGATGAGCAGCACGTTGCACCCGCTGGCCTTGATCTTCTTGACCATGGCCAGGATGTAGTTGCGCTCCTCCTTGTACACCCTGCGAGGTATGGGCGCGGTAAGAGCGTGTGAAGAGAGTTGTTGCGTCACAAGCTTGCATCACAAGCGGCATCTACCAGCAAACTCTTCACGCTGCCCTGCACCACCTGCTGCCAACATCCGCCTATCCACCTCTTCACCCTGCGCTCACCTGTCCATCTGTGAGTAGTCCGAGATGATGACGTTGTTCTCCAGGTCGGCCTTGGGCGGGCTTACGCAGAACTGGATGAGCGCAATCTTGGCCTCCTCCACGCGCGTGGGGCCGCCCGCTGCCTTGGACGCCTTCTGGTCAAACACCAGCCCGTCCACCAGGCTGCTGTCGTCAATGGTGCCGCCCGGCTTGCTCACCACCCGGATGTCGCGCAGGTCCAGCCTGCGTCGGTCAGCTCATTCACACATGGTTGCCAGGCTGTGGCTGGCTGTGCCCGAGTAGCCAAGCATAGGCTGAAGCAGACGGTGCTGTTGTTGTTGCATGCCTTCTTGACGCAGACGGTGCGACGCACATGTTTGGGCGTGCTGGGTCGATGACCTGCAGCACCGAGTCCACCGCCATGGGCGCCAGCAGGCTGCTGTACTGCGACACCACCTTGCTGCTCAGCGACCTGTGGGTACGCGAGCAACACACGTGCAGCGTGTCACCGAGCGTAGTGAGCGCTGCGCGCATGGAAGCGACGAGCCAACTGCGGCAAGCGCACGTGGTGGCTGCGCGGATGAGCGCCTCCCTGTCCTCCAGGTTGATTGGGATGGCCACGGACTCGAGGATCTGCGGGCACAGGCAATGGGGACGTGGTCTTCCGTTGCAGCTGCATGCGCCCCACCCCACGGACGCCGCGTCCTGCCAGCACGCACCTGGCACGCCTTTTGCGCCGCCTTGTCGAAGGCGTCCGAGATGATGGTGGGGTGCACGCCCTTCTCCAGCAGCTCCTGGCACTTTTTGAGCAGCGCGCCGCAAATCACCACCACCGACGTGGTGCCGTCGCCCGCCACCACGTCCTGCGCACGACCATGAGAGCACGCGCAGGTGCAGCGCAGGTATTGCACACGACAACGCAGTCACCCTGCAGGCCCCGCACGGCCTGTGCGCGCCCCAGATCACCGCACACACACCTGCGACTTGGAGAGCTCCACGAGCATCTTGGCCGCTGGCTGCGTGACCGTCATCTTCTGCAGGATTGTGGCCCCGTCGTTGGTGATGATGACCTCGCCGTTCGGCGCCGAGACCTGCAGCGCGGGAGGGGCCCGCGGCTCAGAACTGTGTCTGGATCGCAGTTCAAGTTCTGATAGTCGCGCCCCTGCGCCACACGCACCATCTTGTCCATCCCGCGCGGGCCCAGGCTGGTGCGCACGGCGTCGGCCACCGCCTTGGCGCTCTCGATGTTGGAGCTGCGCACATCCTTCTTCTTCGCGGACTCCCTGCGCAGTGACATCTCCACCAGCGCGTCGGGTGAACTGTGGGCCCCACACGGCACAGCGTCACGACCTTGACGCTCCTCAGCACAGCTGTAATGCGTGCGCGCACTTGTAGAGCTCGCCCTTCTTGCCGCCCGACGCTGCCATCCCAAAGCTGGTGCTGTGCTGCTGCTGGGGCGGTGTCTGAGCAGGTGCTGAGGGCAGTGGACACGTGCGTGGGGCTGTTGTGGCGCTTGTATGGGCCGATTGTCGAGTTGTTCGCGCAAGCCCTCGCCATGCCCTGGTGTGGAGCAGACCTGCACGAAATCCTCCACACCACCTCTCACGATGACGACGGCACATCGCCCGACATGGGCTCCCGCCAAGGGCCACGAGGAGCAGGGCGGTGCGCGGTGGTATGTCGCGAGCCGCATGGCTTCGGCCAAGAACCTGCCGTCGCAGCTGCGCATGAAGTACAGGCGAGTGCGGCTGGCGTGGTGTGGTCGCCGGCGCATCCTGGAGGTCGCCTTGGGTGCGGAACACGATGTTTGGGATCCCCTTCTTGCGTCTGCGCGCAGGAAGACGGGCCAGGCAGCGCCAGAGGAGGTGGCGGAGCGTGACTTGCGAGCGGACCTGGAGGTCAAGGAGAGGGAGCACTTCAGCAAGGGCGTGGACTTTGCTGGTGCGCCGTGCGGGCGTGTGTTTGGAGAGCCGCATGCTGCGGAGCGTCAAGCGCATGGGCTGTTAGGTGATGCAGGACCTGTGCATGCGCCTCCCCCAATATGCAGAGGAGCGCAAGAAGGACCTGGAACTGCTGGAGCAGCCATCCACAGCAGAAGCGACAGCAGGCGGCAAAGGGGGAGGAGGAGGAGGCCAGCAGCCACGGGCGCTCATACCCAAGGCCGTGGACGCAGACGAGGAGGATGAGGGCAGCGGGCCGGGCAACGATGACAGCGACGACGACGACGACGACGACGAGGTGCGTTGGCGTGCTTGCAGGGTATGTGCGGAGCACAGGATGTGGGCGCATGCTGGGGCGTCAGGTGGGGAAGGCTCAGTTGGGAGTGAGGTGTGCCACGCCCCGTGCTGCACGCCACGCAGGATGAGGAGGCGGCGCTGATGGCCGAGCTGGACCGCATCAAGAAGGAGCGCGCTGAGGAGGCGCGGAAAAAGGTGTGTATGGCCAGGTGTGGCCTGGTGGTGGCGACGGTGCTTCATCAGGTGGTGCCAAGCGGCGCGTGGACAGCCATCCCAGCAGACGCGGTATCGAAGAACATGGGAACCACGAGAGGGAAAGCACGGGCGCACGAGGGCACGTGGCACACACTCCCAGGCACTGGGGCGAGCAGGGAGGCTGGTGCTCAGACGTTAGCCGCCGCCGGGGTGGCGCATGGCAAGTCAGGTGGAAGGTCAGTGACGGCATACAGTCATGCACACATGCTGCTACAGCATGGTGGTCTGCATGGATGGCCAGGCACCTGACAGAGGACGTTTGAAGGTCGAGCAGCAGTGCGTATGGGCTTGGCGGGCAGGGGCCGTGCGTGCAAACTCAAACAGATGCTCATCGCTTCATCAATGCTTTGCCAGAAGCATGTGGCTCCTGCGGCGCACGCGTGGGTGGTGCACATGACCAGGCGCCCGCAGCGGCGGATGTCCGCTGTGCTGGCTCGTTCACGCGTAGCCGTGTAGCTCACATCAGCGCTCCATCTGTCTGGCGCGTGCAGGCGCTGGAGGAGGAGGCGCGGCAGGCCAAGGAGAAGGAGGCCGAGCTCATGACGGGCAACCCGCTGCTGGCCCTGGGCAGCGAGGTCAACTTTAGCATCAAGCGCAGGTGAGTTTGGTGCAGGAGGGAGCCTTTTGGGTAGCGCCGCAATGGTGGGAGGCTGGTGCAGAGGCCGGCCCCAGGAATCAGACAGCCTTGAGCCAGACACGCCTGACGCGCATGACGTCCACCCCGCCAACCCGTGGTGCAGGTGGGACGAGGACGTGGTGTTCAAGAACCAGGCGCGCAACGAGCCCAAGGCCCAGAAGCGCTTCATCAACGACACGATCCGCAACGACTTCCACAAGCGCTTCCTGACCCGCTACATCCGGTGAATGTGCCGGTGCTGGTGCCAATGATGTACCAATGAAAAGAACACGCAACAGCCTTTCTCCTGAACTTTCTCTCCTCTCTCTGACCTGGGCCACCAAGGGTTGCCGCATGGACTCAAATCCTTCAACACGCGCCTCCGAAGCGCCACAGCCTGCAGCGACACGCACATTCTTCCCAGCGCCACACACACTCGTTCTCCCCTCGCTCTCCTCGCTCCTCTCGCTCGTGCGCGCTACCTCCCTCCGCCACCACTCGCTTTCGCAACAACACAAGGAAATGCTGCGCTCCAGGGCGACGGCTGGCCTGGCGACTGGCTCCCAGCTGCAGCGCTCGCGCTGCGCCGTGGCGCGCGGCGTCGTGGAGCGCTGCTCCTCGCTGCAGCCCGCTCTGAGCTCACGGGGCCGCGCGGCTCCCAGGAGCCCGCTCCTCGTGTGCAGGGCGGCCGGCGGCAACCACGGCAAGGACGCCGAGCGCGTGAGTGTTGCGCGCACAGTGCGCGTGTGGGCCTTTGAAGCGACAAGGGTTCCTTGCGCTCTTCGTACGCCACACGCAACACCGCGCGTCCTCCTCGTGCGCGCGCAGGCTGTGGTGGAGGCCGCCGTGGCCGTGCCCGACGACGACGTCGACACGCCCTTCCTGGAGGTGCGCGCAGTGGCCTCCTTCGAGCCGCACGCCACGTTCGAATGCTCGAGTGACTCAGCGCTGAGCCAGCACCGCGCCACGCCATGGGAGAGGAGCGCATTGCGCACACAGTGGACAACGTGTGTGCCTTCCGATGATGCTGCGCGCAGCCGGCCGTGCGCTCGTTCGCGCTGGGCGTCGGCGCCGGCGTCCTGCTCGAGGTCGCCCACGTCCTCACGCAGGTGGGAGGGAGGTGCTGCACGCATCGCGCGCGCATTGGGAGGCGCGCGAGCAGTGCAGCACAACGGGCACGCATTTTGTTGTGGCCCAAACGCTCGCCATTCTGCCGCCAAGGAGATCGTCGAGTCCTCTCTCGCGCGCGCGCAGTTCACTTCTTTCGCCACCGCCGCGGGCGAGACGCTCCCGCGCGTGCTGCCCGAGGTGCTCGAGTCGCTGGCGCCGCTCGTGGCCTGGGACAACCTGCTCGCCGTGTGAGTGTGTGTGGCTCTAAGGTGTCAGAGGTGCGCGGAGGCAGTGCAGCACTGCTCGAACCTGCTCATTGCTGCCGTCATTGTGCAGGACGTGCTGTGCTCTCTTCTACGGCATGGAGGTGTCGGCCATCCTGCCCGTGCTCCGCGAGCACCCCAACGACTCCAAGCAGGCGGTGCGTGCGGCGGTGTGTTGTGCGCTGTGCTGTGCACAGCACAGCCAGCATCCTCACAGGGATGCTTGCCCAACCCTACACTGCGCAGGCCAAGCTCATCACCAACCTGCCCACGCTGCCCAAGCGTCTCATGCCCGTCAAGCTTGTCTCGGTCAAGCGCGCCATCTACGCGCTCATCGCCCTGCGCAACCCCGCCGCCGCGCTGGCCCAGTCTTCGCCCTTCCTCGACTCCCACGACGGCGGTGACACGGCCGCGCGCACCTCGTCCGGTGGCGGCAGCCGCGGTGGGGTTGGCACGGCCGTGCTGGACAGGCCCACCGCCGCGCCAGCGCCTCCTCTGGGCGCGCCCGGTGGGGCTCTGCCGCCCTTCCCAAAGGCCTCCGCTCCACCCACCACGCTGTCACCACGCACGCGCCCCACCTGGGACAAGAAGCGCACCTCGTCCCCCCCGCCAATGGCCAGGGGCGTCGGCACGAAGCCTGAGCAGCAGAGGAAGGGGCGGGATGGCCTGGCCCCTGGTGCGTGGGACCCCGCGCAGCCGCTGCCCGACTCGCGCCGCGCCAAGGAGCTGCGTGAGCGCCGCGCCTACCTGCGCAACTTTTGGTACGCCGCGGCGTTGAGCAGCCAGGTGGCCGAGGGCCAGGTCAAGGAGGTGCAGATGCTGGGCCGCACCGTCGCGCTCTTCAGGGACGAGGCCGGTGAGTTGCGCGGTGTTGGTTTATGGGCGTGGTGGGAAGGCGGAGGTGTGGCACAAATGCTCATGGCAAATATGCATGGCTGACATGCCTAATGCGCCCGTTCGCCACCCGCAGGCAAGGTGCGCTGCCTGGACAACATCTGCCCGCACCGTGGCGCGCCCCTGGGCAAGGGCTGGACCAAGGAGGTGCAGGGCCACACGTGCGTGGTGTGCCCGTACCACGGCTGGGCCTTCAACGGCGACGGTGAGTGCAGAGTGGACGCTGCACAGTGTTGGCATTGCAATCTGCCTGTCTCAACCTGCACTTTGTTCTTGCTGCTCTTGGTGCAGGGAAGCTGGTGGACGCGCCGTCCAGTGCCGACCAGTCGCGCCTGCCCAAGCGCTCGCTCGTCGACGCCTATCCCGTGGAGGAGCAGGGCGGCTTCATCTACCTCTTCTTTGGCTCAAGGTAAGGCCGTGTGGAGTTCGTTTGCCTCGCAATGGCAAGCACACGCACACAATGGCACGCACACTGGCTGTTGACCTGCCCTCCCCACCCGCAGCTCCATGCCCGCCGCCGAGCGCCCGCCCCTGCCGTCCTCCTTCTGCCCCGAGCTGTTTGACCCGGCGTGGCAGCCCGTGTACGGCGAGATGGAGTTCACGGCGCCGCACTGGAGCGTGTTTGACAACGCGCTCGACATGGCACACATCCACTACCTGCACAGCGACAGCTTTGGCAACAGCAGCAAGCCCGTGGTGATGGACATGGAGATGAAGCGCGACACCTGGGGCATCAGCGGCACTTTCAGGTGAGTGGTACTGTTGTCGTTGTTGCCGCCTGCGCTTGAGGCGGTGCGTTCACTCACCTTCACGCACCTTGGCGCACCGGTCCCTGCTGTTGATACTCTGCAGGATCCACAACAAGCCAGTCAACGCGATGTGGGAGTGGACGGCGGTGGAGTCGGTGCCGGTCGAGTACAAGGCCTTCCTGCCCTCCACCTCATGCATCAAGATCACGCTCGGCAGCGGGGTGCAGGTGCGCCACGTTTTGTGGTGCTCCTTGTCGCGTTAGTCCTGGCACCTCTGGATGCAGCTCATCATCGCCCTTGCTGATCCTGCACCTGCACACAGATGATCACGTTTGTTAACACGACGCCCATTGACGCCAACCGCGCGGTCAACCGCTTCTGCCTCATCCGCAACTTTGCCGGCTGGGAGGGCTTTGACGTGTGGGCCAGGAACGCCATGTTCAAGATCCTGGGAGAGGACAAGGTGCGTGGAGCTTGACGCTGCTTTCTGTGGTACTGCTTCCTGGTCCGACGCACTCCTTCCACCACCAAACACCCTTGCCCGTGCTTGCTCCTACGCACGCACAGGTCATGGTGGAGGTGCTCAAGCCCGAGTCCATGCGCACCGAGGTGTCCCTGGAGGCCGACCTGCCGCAGATTGCCTTCAGGAAGCTGCGCCAGGTGAGGACTGTAGCTTCTGTGCACGCTCTCGTGCCTTTGTGCTGCTTGTGTCGCCGATGATGCTGACGTGCCTGACCTCGTATCCTCCAATGCGCGCAGGAGTGGGTGGACATGGGCTACTGCGTGGACCCGGAGATGACCGAGAAGCATACGGGCACCCTGGACATGTAGACGGGACGTATGCGAGTCGATGACTGTGTGTACACTACAATGACGGCACGCGCCGTAGGAATGGAGGAGGTCGTCTGCACGCGTTGCCAGACCGAGGTTGGCCCTGTGCTTTAGCGGCCTCCCAGGCCAGCGCTGTACACCGTCGTGTCTGAAGAGGAAATCATCTTCAGTGTGTGTGGCAGCCTGGATATCGTTGTTGTGCTTTGGTGTGTGGGGAAGGAACTTGCTTGCTCCTGTGGCCGAGGCCCAAAGTGTCGTGGGGCGCAGGGCCAGGTCTGGCGTGCCATTGCTTTGACCACCTTGCCCGGCCTGCCTGCGGGCGCGGTCTTATCGTATGCCAAGGGACTCACACGCTGGTGGCGATGCCGTGACGTGGGATCCCGATGACGTCCTTCATTTGCGGTGTTGTGCTGGTGAGGCGACTGCATGACTGCATGTTTCTCCATGACCCCACGCGCACAAACGGCCTGGCAGGCGACTGTACGGTATTGTTTGCCGCCACTTGTTGACGTGTCCTGGGCCGCATGAGTCGGCGTCACAGCAGTGTGGCGTTGAGGGGAGAGATGTACAAACAGAGGTCGTGCCGCACGGCGGTGGTCCTGACACTTGACCATATGTATTTGCTGGTCAGCCACCTGGGCAATTGCTAGGTGGAGCCAGCAGCATGTCGCTTGACAAATTGCGATGACGCTTGTTGTGTGGTGCGGAGGAGTCTAGGGCGCGCTTTCGGTGCTGCTGTGTCGGCGGCCCCACCCTGGCGCAGCAGCGTGGCTTGTGACCGATAACACGGGGTCCACATATCATTTGCGGACGGCAGTGAGAGAGCAAGGCGGACGCAGCGGCACAACATCTATATGGCAGCGGCACCATGCATGTCTTTTCAGTTCGCGAGCTGGACTCTGTGTGGACTCTGTATCACCTCTTGGTGCTGGGAGTAGTCAAGGGCCACCTCATTCCAAACGAAGGGTTAGTTGAGCTAATGGTTGTTGTCAGCAAACTGTACCACCATCAGATCGTTACGCTCGCAGCAACCTCGCAGGCACGCAATGGTCCTGATGCCGTGCTGCTCCTTGTCCTGGCTTGGTATTGTTTGCTGTCGTTTGCTTTTGGCTGTGCGGACATCGTGCCGTCATGCCAGACAAAGGTTGCGATGGCGCTGAGATGAGTGAGGATGAGTGAAGACTACAGGCCGCACAACACCAGGAGCCTGGGCCCGTCGTCGCTCGGAACACTGGCTCGGCCAGGATGTGAGGAGGTGCTGTGTACATCGTGTGTCTTCCTGTCTTGTCAAAGTGTGCAAGCTGTGCCTTCTGCAGATGAGTGTGAGCGAAGCAGCAGACGCGGAACGATGTCGCCAGAGTTGGCCATGGAAGCGCACTGAAGCAGTAAGTGGTGCTCATCATCCACGCATGGGCGTCATAGCACAGATGTACGGTCACGGGAGGAAAGAATGCGCTCCTCCCCGCGAGCATGCGGATCACAGGGTAACACCGCCCGGCTTGTTAAGCTGAGCCATGAACGCACACCCCGCCAGGAAAGACTGGGACAGCAGGCTGGTCTGCGCGCACCTCACCGTGGAGCCTTAGTGCTTGCAGGGTTTGCTACATAACCGCCACCGCAGTCTCAGGCGCGGTGGGCACACTCTCGCGGACACATCTTCGCTCATCAGATGCTCACCCGCCTGCATCTGATGAGCGCATTGCATGCAGAACCAGACAGTATCATCGATCTGTTGTAGCGGGCACCTGCCGTGTGTGTGTGTCGAGCTTTCATCTGGCGTGTCCATCTCTGGCAAGCAGATGAGCAATAGGTAATCATCATCACGCACAGAAAACCTGGGCTATCCCAGGTTCCCTGCCGCCCGCTCGGCCTTGGGGTCGCCGAAACAGGCTTCCGGCCGCCCCAATGCCTGGCGCATTCCACATCTTACCCCCCATCAAGTCAGGCGAGCATACGCTCGTGTCCATCATTGCACATCATCATTGTCCAATGGGTCCGGGACTCCCGTGAGAGCCGATCAGGTAACCTCCCAGCACATTCAAACGTAAGGCTCATGACAAAACGAGCCAGCCGCTGTCACTGCTCCGCTCCCGCCGGTTGGTCACGGTCCGCACCCAGGCGTCAGTCACTCTTGGTCCAGCGCCGCCCTCCCAGGCCGCGCCCAGAGTTGCCCCTGTGTGTCGGTGGTGTGTGTGAGAAGGGCTTACAATGGACAAGCCAGGTGGAGGTGTGCACCTTGCAATGCGGAATCATCGCCCTTACCCCAGCGTTGTTGACCCAGTCCTGGTACCGCATCACCTTCGTGTTGAAAACAGGCTCACTGGCAAGCAGCTTAACCATGCAGCAGCCACGGTGGCTGACGCTGGCGTAGTAGGCCGCAAACTGCGCCACAGCAGCGCAGGTTGCGGGCAGCTGCAGTGTGTTGAGCTTGACATCTGGAGCAGGCAGCTCAGGCATACAGATGACCTGCAGAGCGTGTGTTCAGTCGATTGTGCGAGACATGCTGATGGTTGGCGGCCTCCAGCCTCCTTGTTGGCCTTGGGAAGACTGGAGAAGGGTCCCCCGACCCAAAGCCATCCCCTGGCGTCAATTGATCCCTGCCCCAAGGGAAACCAAAAGCACTGTTGTGAAAGCACACAACTTCCAAATGCCGCTGGCGCAACTCATTGTATGATGTCTCAGTTCCAGACTTCAAGTTCTCTATGCCTTTCAGCCACCAGGTGAGCGTGTGCACGGTGATGACGGCGGGCTTGTTGGGGTAGCTGACCAGCTTGCGCACGAGACGCTCCTGGGCCCTGCATGGCAAGTGGTACATGAAGGTGGGACAGCTGGCCTACCCTTGTCAGTGGCGGGTAAGGGGTGGCACTAGTACTGTACGAGTTTTCTCGTATAGTCCTATCCTATACGAGAGTCGCTATGACATCCACGTGGCCGCATCGTATAGGGTTAGCTCGGGATATGCATCGGGACTCGTATCGGCTATCCACGGAGCCACGCACACAAGCCAGAACCAGCAAATGGCGGCAATGCCAGCAGCCCCAGCAGCCCAGAAGCTGCAGAAGATTGGGAAGAAGGAGTACACGTCGGAGGCAGCGTACGCCGAGCTGTCACGCCTCCACCGCAAGGGGGCCGTGTGGGCGCCCTTCTTCAAGCCAGCGAGGGAGCGGAACCCGGACGGCAGCCTGGGCAGGGGTGGGCAGGGGAACCCTAACCCTAACCCAACCCCTCACCGACGGCAACGGCAACGGCGTCAACGCTGGTGTGGACAAGCGGCGCGGCTTCTGGACGTGCGTGCGCACCTTCAAGGTGGACGGCAAGGAGCAGTACCCGGCCTTAGCAACGGCTGCACAGCGCCTGCTGTCCGCGCACGCCACCACCTGCTCCGCTGAGCGCGTGTGGTCGGCGTTTGTTCGCCACTACATGCCGTCACGCGCGTCGTCAAGGCGCAGACGGCGGAGGATCTCATCTTCATCAAGACCAACAGTGCGGACGCGCACCTGGGCATCGATTACGTGCTTTTCTGCCAGCCAGGCCGAGGCCGAGACCGCGGATACCGCGCACGCCGCAACCTAGCTGCTCTGCTGCATGCCTGACGTGCTGCCACATGTCCTGAGCCCCCGGTTTCTGACTCAGGCAACTCTGCTCCTTCCATCGAGACCCTGATCAACGCAATCTGATGAGTCTTGGACTGGCGTCTTCTCGGATAAGATCGGCTCTCGGGCACTCTAGGCTAGAAACTCGTCTCGCATCGCCCTAGAACAGGTCATGACTCGGACCCCGCGCCGCCCCTTAGGTAAGAGCGGTGGTGCTGCTGCTGCAGCTACCCTATTCTCCATTCGCCATGAGAGCACGGTAGGTGCGGCGGTTGGGATGTGTGTGGTGGTAGCAGACAGGTTGTTTTGCTGCTCGTGCTCCTGTAGCTGTGCATTACTGCTGGTGGTCGCGTCTGCGCGAGTGCGCACGCGCTGCTGGTGGAACCGCCCGCTAATCGGCAGCGGTGGGATAAAAATGCAGCGTCAGGCTGCTCACGCTGGCACTGCCCAGCTCTGCTTGCTCGTCGGTGGAGTGTGCTGAAAGTGTGTATTTGGCTTCACACCTGAAGCAGCCATGGTTGGCAGAAGCGGTGCCAACCAGGGAGCTGCGTCACGGAGCTCACAATCCAGTGATGTATTCATCAGAAGACAGAGCTGGTGCACGCATATATTTTTCTGCCAAAAAAGAGTCGACTGAGACCAACGCGGCCATGGCCAAACCGTGAGGTATGCAACAAGAGGGTACGAGCATACTGAATTTCGGCACAATTGTCCTTAGAGGATGTCAATGGCCTCATGCTCCTTGTGCAGCCTATCCATCTCAGGCAAGCAGCTGTAAAGCCACTGCATGACGGTGGAGAAGGCGTTGTCGTCGCCAGTCTGACTCCATTGTGTGCTTGTCATGCATAATGCCTGATCCGCCAGTGTTCTCTTTGATGGCCTGCACATGCATACCATACCCGTGCATACCAGAGCTGAGCAAACCGATGCAACCGGGATGCATGATGACAAAACACAGCACTGGACAAGGTCATGGCAGACCTGAAAGAGAAGGGGGAGGGTGCAGTGTGGAAGGGGGTCGCTGGCCCCCAGCCAAGCGGCGTGAGAGGAGTGGGCGATGAGGTGCCAAACTTGCCCTGCACACCTATGCCGGCTGCTTTCAGTCGCAGGACAAGACCAAGGCAGCAGGCTACGTCCGCCACGTACACCGCCGAGACATGGTTCAAGCGTTGGCTCGTTTCCGGTTGTTCTCGCATGACATGGG
>QAXK01001082.1:0-39029 GCA_004335735.1 Chlorella sp. KRBP
CCCGGTCGACGCACTAAGATCGAAAAGCGCTCTGATGCCCAATCCTTGCGTGCACCCTTGCCCCATTGCATGACTGACTGGAGAACCTTGCGTGCAACTGTCGCACACCGCCCCAAACAGCGCTTGCCAGTGCCGCACGCCACACAGTCAGAGAGAAAGGCAATGCTGTCAAAAAGGTGCAAAAAGCGCAGCCGCGGGCGTGCCGACAGTGCTGGTGAGGAAGCGTCTGTGTGCCATCCAGGAGGACGTGCGCATCAGGCAGGCGCAAGCTGCAGGCAGCACGTCCCGCGAGCGGTGGTGGTTGTGTACAAGGAGAGGAGCCAGGCTGGGAGACGTTTGCAGGAGCATGTGCGGAGGCTGTGTCCATACCATGGCCAGGCAGTGAAGCTGTGCTGGGTCAGGCCTGGTCACCGCGACGTGAGCAGCTCCTTGGACAGGAGGTAGTCCTCACTGCGTGCGTGCGTGTGTGCACGTGTGGAGTGATTGCTTGCGTTGTCTGACATGCCAGGAATGGCGGTGACAGGTACACAGCCCAGCAGTCGGCAACCGCAGTGGTACGTTTCCCAGTAGCAGCCCCCCCGCCCCTGCAGGTGCCTCAGGAGTGTGTGTGGTGAGCTTTACATCTGGTGCAGCCATGTCTGGCAAGCAGATACCAACATCAAACACATTTCGCATGCAGCATGGGTTGGCGTCTCGTGGAGTACGCCGCCCCGAGTGCCACTCACCGTGAGTAGTACTCTGTGAGCAGGCGGTACACGTACGACGGCGTGTAACCCCCCGTGTCGGTGATGAAGAGCGAGATGAGGTCGGGCGCAATGTAGTCAAAGCTGGGGTTGGGCACGTGCAGCGTCCCCGCCAGTGGGTCGAGCTTGCTGGCCTGGGCCGACAGCGCGGCACCAGCCGAGGGCGGCGAGGAGGACAGCGAGGTGGGCGGCTGCTGGCTGTTGTAGCGGTCGGTTTGTATTTGCGCTTGCGCGGAGAAGGCCTCGGCGAGGGCGTCCAGGTCGAGCACCTCGGCAGGACACCCAAACTCTGCGGGGGCAGGGTGGAGTGGGTGCGGGGTGGAGTAGGTGCGGGGTGGAGTGGGTGCGGGTAGCAATGGTGCGGGTAGCAATGGTGAGGGTAGCGATGGTGCGGGTGATGGTGCGGGTGGCAACGGTGCGGGTGGCGATGGTGCGGGTGCGTGCAGCACTGGGGCTGGCTGTGGCTCATCATCTGCAGAGCGCACACCAGGTTTCTGGGCAAATGTGCAAAGCACGCGCTCCCAAGGCTGGCCCGCAAGGGCAACGTTGGTCCATGGCGTGTGACATCCATGACTTGTGCATCCAGTCCCAGTCGCAGCCAGGCTCACCGTTGAGCTGCACCTCTGGTTGGTGCGGGAAGAGCGGCGACAGCTTGTGCAGCCCCACCAGCACCACAAGGGGGATGGAAAACTGCCGGGCCGCCAGCGCCACCATGTGGATGCCGCACCGCGCCACCACGCCGCCGTTGGCCAGCACGGCGTGAGCGCCAACAATCACCTGCGCGGGCACGTGTGGGAGAAGGAGTGGCGGCGATCAGCACACCGCATGGCGTGGTGGCGCACGTGCTGCCTGGCAGGCTGCACCAGCCACAGTACAGCGCGTAATCAGGCCTGCGGGGAGTACAGCATTTCAACAGGCCTGAGGGGAGCAGTGCTGCAGCAGGCGCACCCACCGTGCGGGAGGCCTGGTGTGAAAGCCGCCAACCAGGTGTGCAACTCAGCCACTGTGTTGACGTGCCGCAGCATAGACAGATTGTGGAGCAAGCCCCACCTTGTTGGCGCGCGCCATCATGGCAAACACGGCGCTGTCGGCAATGACAGTGGTCTGGATGCCAGCCTCTGCAAGCTTGCGCGCCATGACGTGGCCTCCGTACCGGGGCGCACCCTCCGCCACCACCACCTGCACAGCACCACCACCCACGCCTCCATCACCTCCATCACCCTTCACAGGCGAAGGACAGCACTGACCTGCTGCACAACACCTTGCACTTGCCACACAGTAGCTCAATGTGTGACTAGTGTACGTCGTTCTGTTGATAGCAGCTGTGTGGTTAGCACCTCGCAGGTGGCAACATCGCGGTGGCACATCGCAAGTGGCACTGCAAGAGCGTAAGGCAGCGTCACACGCACACCTGCGTGCTCGTGCTGCTTGAGTCCTCAAGCTTTGCATGACGCTTCCCAAATTCACCCGCATAAACCCGAACAGCCGCCCCGGCTGAAGGCATGCACCACCACCAGCATCAACAACAACAGCGCGCGCACCTGGAACTCGCGCTTTTTAGAGGCCTCGATGAGGAAGGCGCAGGCCGTGTGGCTGTGGCCCAGCGTGAGGATCACCTCGTTGGAGTGCAGGTGCTCCACACCCTGCACAGAACAGCGGCGGAGCGCAGGGCACGCTGCACGCGTTCTCACACGTGCAAGTCCCATGCAGCCCGTGGCGCACTCAATATGCAGTGCCGCCTCTGGTGAGGCTCTGCAGCTGCACTGCAGGATGGTCAACCCAAACAGGCACCTCTGCACCTGTCCACCTGCTTGCACTGCAAGGCCCAGCAGGTCTCATGTCACGCTGCGCCCCCACCCACCCACTCACCTGGTCTGTGATGTTGCTGGTGATGTTGTCCAGCTCCTCAATCATCTCGTTGATGGCGTCAATGATGATCTGCTTGCGCCCCCAGGAGGGGACCGCCTTCTTGGAGCCGCGCTTCTCACCATGGGCACCAGCGCCAGGCCGCGCCGTCGATACCTGAGTGGACACAACCACCACCACCATCATCAATACCAGGTCATACCAGGTTCGCATGCCTGTGTTTCCTCTGCCACCTGTTTATTGCTGCTGTCTGTGTGCCGTGCTAACCCGTCCCCTCCCGCACCAGCAACAATCCCCAAACACCACGCGCATCCAAGCTGCTCACAGCCTGCAGCAAACATGCCGGGCTGCTGCCGTGCGCGCCCTGTGGCCCTGCCCTGCTGCTGGCACCCATCATGCGTGGTGGGCAGTCGTGCGAGCATGCCCCTGCCCCCCCCTGCCTGCTGCTGACACCGCCACAGCTGTCTGCTCCCCACACCGCCGCCCGCCACCAGGCAGCGCGACGCACCAGTGACTCCACCTCCTCGTGCACCACGGACGGGTGACGTGGCTTGCTGTTGTCCGCCCCCGCCAGCTCAGCCGCCACCTCCTGCGCCTCCTGGTGCAGCGCCGCCAGGCCCCCGCCCTCTAGCAGATTAGAGAGTGAGAGCGCCCGGGCGGCAAAGAGTGACCGGACCGTGCCGCCATGGGAGGGCTTGAACGCCTGGCTGAGGAGCCCTGGTGCTCCTGGCTGCGGTGCGGGCTGTTGTTGCTGCTGCTGCGTGGGCACGAGGGCGTGAGGGCGAGCAAGCGGCACACGGGGTTTGGTGCGGTGAGTGGCGCGGTGGAGAGCAGCACTGCTGCGCCAGGTGGTGCTGTGCGCGTACCTGTTGCCGCGCCAGCTCCTGCCGTGCCACTTCCATGGCTGCTGCGCTGCTGCTGGATAGGGCGGCGACCGCTGCCTCCTCCTGCACGCGCCGGCATGGGTCAAGCTGCCAGAGCCTCAGTACGCATCACTGCCCTGCCGTTGGATGTTGTGCACGCTGCACGGATGGCACATTGGCGGCCGCACCTCTTCCTGCTGCGCTGCCAGCGCCTCGTTCTGCGCCTCCTCCCGGATCAAGTGCAGCACCCGGCGCACGATGTTGCCAATGGCCAGCTCTGCAGCCACGCAGCCGCACAAACAGAGCTGATTGAGCAGTGGCGCTGGGGTGGCGCTGCCGCCACTGGGTCCATCCCCAGCCAAGTGCCACGCACCGACTGGTTTTGCGGACTGGATGGCGTGCCCGGTCGATCGCACTGCGTCGATGAGCGCTGCAGCGTCCACATGGCGCTGGGAGGTCACCAGGATGCGCATGATCTCGGCAGTTCGCCTGCAAGGAGCGCCCAGGCGAAGCACGAGCGGCGATGGTGCATGCAGCAGCGTGCACCAGTGCAAAATGTGGCAGTGGCGTCGTCCGGCTCCCGCTCGGCTCACTTGGCGCAGGGAAGCGACCCCTGGATGGTGCGCCTCCGCAGCTGCGTGCAGTACTCCTCCACCACATCCTGCACGCTCTGCCTCTCCGCCATGGCTGCTGCTGCTCTCTGCGTCTTCCTCTCTTTCCTCTTCCCGGGATGTAAGCCCTCGATTTCTCTCTCACACGCTCAATAGAGCAGCAGCAGAGCAGTGTGCGTGCACTTGTCGCCATGGCGGACTCCACGTACGACCTCAGCGCGGTGGGTGTGCGCCTTTCGAGCAGCAAGTGCACGCAGATCGGTGGAGCCCATCAAGCACAGGGAGCTCAGCAGCGCGCAGCTGCTTCACCAGGAGGAGCCAGTGACCATGCGCATGCACCGTGGTGGTGCGGTATGCACGAGCCGCATGGTCAACGCCTGGGGCGGCACGCGGCGCGCTCTCGCAGGCCATGAACAAGGAGAAGCAGGAGCAGCAGATGCTGCTGAACGACTACGAGCTGCGGCGCAAGGCCCAGACGGTGGTGGTGCCCACGGAGGATGGCAGGGTCCGGGCGCTGCTGCGGCAGATGCGCGAGCCAATCACCCTCTTCGGCGAAAAGGAGGTCCGCAGGGCGCAGCTCTGGTGTGCCTTCAGCTGCCACGCAACGTGCTGAGCTGATCAGGCTCCTTGTGGGTGCACCGTGGGTCGCAGATGGAGCGGCGGGAGCGTCTCAGGCGGCTGCTGGCGGCACAGGAGGCCACCACTGACCAGCCCATGGCAGACATGCCAGTGCTGGGAGAGATGGTCATCACGCAAATGGCAGAGGTGCAGGTGAGCTCGCATTGCTGCAAGCACTTGCAGGAACGCAGGGGAGGGCCGCTTGCAGCACAAGGCACCAGGGATCAGCAGGAAGGACTGGAAAGGGCCAGTGCAGGCGGTGCTGGTGCGGCGTCGGACGCATCGTGGCACACGTGAGCCCTGCTGTGACTCACGTGCAGACTGAAAAGTTCTACACCGAGGGCACCGAGGAGCTCAAGCAGGCACGGCTGTCCATCGCCGACTGGTCGCTGCGCCGCGCTGCCCACCGCGTGGGCGAAGCCAAACGCAAGCTGGGGGACAGGGCAGCCAAGCAGGTGGGCCTCCTTGCTGTGCCGCGCACACCTCGTCCCACCAGCCCGCGTGCGCGAGGTGTATGCCACGCACGGCCAGGTGCACGAGAGCAGCAGCAGCAGCAGCAGACGAGCTTGGGTGTGCGCCACTGCGTGTGCGTGTGCGTGTGCGTGTGCGCAGGAAGGGCGGCAGGTGCGTCGCGGCGCGCTGTCTGCCGCCAAGGCCCTGGCGCAGCAGAGCAGTGAGATTGGTGACGAGCGGCCCATCTCCGACTGCCACTTCTCCCCCCAGGGCGACCAGCTAGCCACCTGCGGTGAGACTCAATGGCCGCTGTGGAACTGCTGCTAGCTGAGGGCTGCTGCTGCTTGCTGCTCACCCCCCCTAAGTAAAGCCATCCACGGCTGGAGCGTGCTCCCACCCGTGCCGCAGGGTGGGGCGGGGCGCTGGCGTGCTGGTCGGTGGCTGGCTCCTGCAAGCGCGTGTGGTCCGTGCGCGCGCACGACGAGCGGTGCACAGGCGTGGCGTGGCACCCAGCCCATGTGGGTCCCGGGGGGACCGGTGGTGGTGGTGGTGGTGCCGCTGCCATGGAGGTGGAGGGCAAGGGCAGCGTGGTGGCGCTGGCCACGGCATCTGTGGACAGGACAGCCCGTCTCTTCACCAGCTCAGGTGCGGACGGGCGCACCTGGTTTATGTGCTGTTCGCTTTCACAACTCCTCAACACACACACAGTTGGCATGCGTTGCACCCAGCTGCTGCCCTTGACGGCCTAGTGCAGCTCGTCAACTTGCCATGTTGGCGGGTGCGCGCAGGCAAGCTCATACGCAAGCTGGAGGGACACACGGACCGCCTGGCGCGCTTGGCCTTCCACCCCATGGGACGGCACCTGGTGAGCACCTGGTGGCGGGTGGACCAAGGTTCTCAACTGCACACTGCACACAGTCAAGGTCTTGCTGGGGGTTGTTTTGCTGGCTGGTAGGAGCAGCGTGCACACGTGTGAGAGACCTGCTGCTCAAAGCCAAGCCAAAGGTGCGTGCGGGCGTGGCACGCGTGTGTGCACGCGTTGCGGCGCAGGCGACGGCCAGCTTTGACCTGACGTGGCGCATGTGGGACGTTGAGACGGGCGCCTGCCTGCTGGAGCAGGAGGGACACAGCAGGGCCGTGTACGCCGTGGCCTTCCACCCGGACGGCTCTCTGGCAGCATCCGCGGGGCTGGATGCAGTGGGTGAGTTTACGGGCGGGGGCACGGGCGAGGGCATGGGCTGGATGCAGTGGGTGAGCCAAAGCTGTGTTGCCTTGCATTAGCCACCGTCTTTGTGGCGCGTTGTCGCAACGACGGCAGGTGTGGCGGGCATGTGACCTTTCTCAGCGTGACTGGTATGCAAGGACTACTAGCACTTGGAGGTGTGTGTGTGTGTGTGTGTGTTCGCCATGGCCCGCGCATGTGCAGGGCGGCTGTGGGACTGCCGCACGGGCCGCAGCCCCTTTGCGCTCGAGGGGCACGTCAAGCAGATCCTGAGCGTGGACTTTTCGCCCTCGGGCGTGCAGCTGGCCACCGGCAGCGACGACCACACCTGCAAGGTGCGTGGGACATGCTTGATGAGGTCTGTTTGGATATCTGTTGCCGCAAGACGGAACAACACCATGCTTGCGTAAATGCTGCGTCGTTTCAGCAGGCTCAGCGCCAGGCGAGACTGCGTGACACCTGCAAGCAACCCTGCGCCGCATCTGCACGACGTGTGCAGATATGGGACTTGCGGCAGCGGCGGTGCATGTACACCATCCCCGCGCACACGTCGCTCGTGGCCAGCTGCAGCTATGAGCGGGGGTGCGGCGGTGCCTACCTGGTCACGGCAGGGTACGACTGCCTCATCAAGGTGGGTGGTGTGCCGCCAGCCGTGTGAGGTGGCGGCATGCCCCTGAGGCACGCCCATGTGATGCACCAGCGGCCCAACCGTTGCTAGCATGACGATGCGTGCGTGGTGGGCGTGGCGCATCACGCCGCACAGGTGTGGTCCACGCGCGACTTTTCCCTCGTCAAGACGCTGGCGGGCCACGAGGGCAAGGTGATGGGCGTGGACGTGTGCAGCCGGGCGGCCAGGGACCACGTGCTGGCCAGCGTGTCGTACGACCGCACGCTCAAGCTGTGGGCGCCGGAGCAGGGCGCGGATCATCAGGGCCAGGACGAATTCGACATGCACGCAGCATGAGATGTTCAAGAGCCATCACGATCTGTCGCAGGACTTTGAACTGCAAGACCTGGATGTGTCAGCCACGCGTCCTCTAGGAGCGCGTTCAGAGAGGGCCAGAGCAGTGATTTGGCCTTGGATCAGCACGAGCGCCCCAGCAGCACGCGTGTTTGCGCTTTGGCACACCACCGCACACCTTGAGGTGAGCCCGCCGATCGAGCGCGTGAAGCAGCGAGGCCTGCAAGCACAGGAAGCGACGGCAACACGGTGGCGCTGTGGAGCCGTGCAGCTCCTGGCCGCGGAGCCTCGCGTGTGGCTCCTTGGCGGAAGCGCCCACACCGCGCCGCGCTCCCCTTGCGGCGTGCAGGAGGACGGATGGGCGACAACGGGATCGCGTGGCCACCGCCGCCTGTGGCCACGGGCGTCCTGCCGGTACGTGCTCTCGCTTGCTCTCGTTCGGGGTCCCTCGTGGTGGGCTGGGCTGGGCGTGAGAACAAGTGCAGGAACAGCAGCGGCATGCAGTTGCAGCTGAGCAAGCGGCCGAGGCACCTGGGACTCACCGCTTGCCCAGCCAGTTGCTTGCCAGCAAGGCGCCGCACGCCGCCACGATCGCTGACTCGATTCCTGCCTGCCTGCAGGGCGGGAATCCCTTTGCTGCGGCGTGGGGAGTGGATTTGAGCCTCACGCAGGCGCTGCAGCAGCTGGAGCAGGCGCACAACGAGCAGCAGCGCGGCGGCGGCGCCGGCGGGCCGTCCGGTCCAGCAGGTCTTCACGTGCACCACCACCACGCGGTCGTCAGCGGCAGCGGGCCGTCCGGGCCAGCAGCTGATCTTTATTACGAGCAGCAGCAGCAGCAGCAGGCCGATGGCAACGAGGACACTGAGGACGACGCCTCAGACGCTGCTCCTGCCAAGAAGCGCCCGGCAAAGAAGCGGCCGCGGGCGTCGGGAGCATCGGGGTCAGCGGGGCCAGCTGGGTACGAGCCGGGCCGCGCGGGCGCCGACCCCATGTTCAACAACGACCACGGCGGCTGCCGCAACCACACGGGCTACATTGGCGTGAGGAAGCGCAACTGGGGCATGTACGCGGCCGAGATCCGCGACGGCCAGAAGCGCAGGTGCGTGCGGCTTGGTTCTTCACCTGCTTGACGCTCCTGCGTAGTGCAGGGAGCCAGGTGGGTGTTGGGGAGCGCATGGCCACGTGCAGATTTCACAGGAGGAGGGGGATGAGAAGGAGGCGTGGAGCACACCGGACGTTCGTTGGTGCCTTGGTGGCTCGGTGCCTGCACGCTCTGGCCTGGGCTGGGGCCTAATCTTTCCTCGCTGCTGATCCATGCTGCCTTGGTTGATGCGGCCTGAATCCCCGTTTGCAAGCTGCACATACACACTCGCCGCTGTGCTGCCCGCCCGTGGTGTGCTTACGTGCAGGTGGCTGGGTTCGTTCAACAAGCCCGAGGAGGCTGGCATGGCCTATGACGCGGCGCTCATCCTGCAGAAGAAGCACCGCGCCAAGACCAACTTCATCTACTCCGACTTTGCCACCATCCCGCGCCCGGGCGCCGAGAACGCCGGCAAAGTGCGCTACTCGCTCATCCCCAAGTTCATCATGGAGGTGAGCTCAGCTGAGCGCACAAGGTGACATCAAAACGGTGCAGGGCTTTTAGGGCAGGACCTCTTTCTCCCACATTGCGACGTGATGCTCGCTCTTTGAGAGGCTGCAACTGCGCTGCACCGCAGCCCTCCTTCCGGCCATTGATCGCGTGCATGGCGGCACACCTCTCACTGGTGGCGGTGTTCCTGCGCTCTCATTATGCCCTTGCCCCTCCACGCAGGTGTACAAGGACAAGTATGAGGAGGTGATGGAGATCATTAACAGCGGGCGCGCCATGGGCGGCCTGCCTGACTTCCCCAACCAGCAGCACGGCAGCGACGGTGACGGTGACGGCGACGGCATTTTCTACGACCACGGGAGTGGTGCGGGGCTGGAGCGTGGGATGGAGGAGGAGGAGGAGGAGAAGGGCAGGGGCAAGCGGGCACGCAGCAGTGGGGGGGAAGGAAGGAGGAAGGGCGTTGTGGGCGCTGTGCGACGCAGCGCACAGGAGCTGCTGGGTGGTAGTGGTGGTGGTGGTGATGGTAGCAGCGCTGGTGGTGCGGGTGGCGGTGCGCCGGGTGGTGAGGGTGGTGGTGGTCTTGCCCCGCTCAAGCGTGGCCGTCCCCGTGGCACCAAGGCGCAGAGGCTGCTGGCACAGGCGGGTGAGGAGGACGCGTCCGAGGGTGGTGATGGTGGGGGGGGCGGCGGTAAGGCGGCGGGGGGCGGCGGCGCGGGGGCAAAGGGTGGCATGGCACGGCAGGAGGCGCAGAACGGCGCCGTGGTCCAAGGAGGGTATGACTTGGACGCGGAGGCGGCGGCAGTGCAGCAGCAGCAGCTACAACAACAGCAGCTGGAGCAGCAGTTGGAGCAGGTGATGGGCGCAGCGGTGGGGCAGCAGCTCGGTTCGCCTGTTGCGGGGGCCATGGCCATGATGACGCCCTTGGGGCACATGCTGATGAGCCCTGGCGCAGGCGTGGGTGTGGGTGCGGGGGCGCTGAACCCTAACGTGGCGGCGGCGTTCATGCCGCCTGGGATGGTTGGGATGGGGGGAGGGCACGGTGGCGGCGGGGGCATGCAGCCGGGGGCGTATGGCGTGATGTACGCCCCTGCTGCGCCTGGCGGGGGGATGCAGGGGCAAGCAGGGCAGGGTGGGGGGCAGGAGGAGGAGGGCGCAGAGGAGGAGGAGCAGCAGCAGCAGGATGTGCAGGAGGAGGAGGAGGCGGCGGAGGAGGAGGAGCAGCAGCAGGGCCATGGGGGCAGGTCGGCAGGGATGGGTCCCCAAGGGTATGGCATGGTGGCTCAGCCCTATGGTATGGGTCAGCCTGGCTACCCGGTGGTGAGCATGGCACACCCTGGTGCCATGATGGGAGTGCCGATGGCTCAGTACGCGGCGGCGTACGGCAGCTACCCGGCAGCTGCCGTGTACCAGCAACAGGCGCTTCACGGTGGCGGCGGCGGCAGTAAGGGCGGAGGCCGTAGCGGTGGCGGTGGCCGTAGCGGTGGTGGGGGCGGGGGCGGGGGCGGGGAAGATGGGGAGGGAGAGGAGGAGCAGGGCGGGCATGGGGAGGAGGAGAGGCGGCAGGGAGGGCCTAATCAGGGTATGGGCATGATGGGGTTGCGGGGCGGTGGCGGTGGCGTGTACATGGTGGCAAACCACCATCACGGGGGCGGCATGATGCCGCATGGGATGCCTCTGCACCCTGGGTGGAATGGGATGGGTGCGGTTGGGCAGGGAGGGATGATGATGGGGGGAGGCGGGGCGTGGCCGGGGGCAATGGCGCCTGCGATGTCTGCTGCGGTGATGGGGATGGGAGGCAGGGGCGGTGCAGTGGGAGGACAGCAGCAGCAACAGCAGAGGTCGAGGAGTGGTGCTGGTGGCGGCGTGCAGGGCAACGGGCCTCAGCAGCAGCAGCAGCAGTCGGATGGTGGTGGTGGTGGAGGGCTGCAGCGCGTGGGCAGCAGCGGTCGTGGCGGCGGCTGTGGCAATGAGAGGAGCAATCACGCTGCTAGCAGCCAGCAGCAGCAGCAGCAGGACCATGACAACCACAGCAGCGGCAACCAGAGCAACAGTGGACAGCACTTCAACAACAACGACAGCAAGACCAGCAACAACCACAACCAGACTGCTGGGCATGGCAACGGCAACAGCAACAAGAACCCTGGCAGTGGCGGCGTGGGTGCGGGTGCGGGTGCGGGTGGGCAGATGCACTCGCCGCTGCAGCAGGAAAACCAGCAGCAGCGGCAGCACCAGGACAACCAGCAGCAGCACAGCCACAACCAGCAGCAGCAGGCGTTGGTGCAGCAGGGAATGAGCATGCAGGGGCGCGGCAAGCGCAGCGACGGCGGGCGCATGAGCGCCGCTGCCGCCGCCATGGTCAGCATGGGCTTAGGGTCTCCCACCGCCAGCATGGGCGGGGGTATGGGGCCGGTCGTGATGGGCCCTGGTGGGCAGCAGGTGCACCTGGCAGGCTTCCCTGCAGGCATGATGGCAGCACACCCGCACGCGCACGCGCAGCAGCTCCGCCTGCAGCAGCAGCAGCAGCACCACGCGGCGCTGGCGGCGCAGCACGCGCAGCATGATGAGGTGCAGGAGCACGTGTTTGACTATGCATTTGACCAGGCGGCTGCGGCTGGGGGCGCCATGATGCTGGCGCCTGGCGGGGGTGGCGGGGGGGTGCTGGTGGACCCTAGCATGGGCCTGGCGTATGGGATGGGGCCGATGGGGGCTCACATGGGCATGGGGCCGGCGGCGGCTTACGGCATGGGGGGAGGACCGTATGGGGGCGGGGAGGGGATGGACGGGCCGCACATGTACGCGGTACCGCAGGCAGGCTACCACCCGGCTGGCTACGCGGTGAGTGTGTGTGTGTGTGTTGCAACTGGGGCTCCAGGCCGCATCAACCAAGGCAGCACGGATCAGCAGCGAGGAGTGTGATGTGATGCGGCGGGCAGGCGTGCTGAGGGCTCCCTCTCTCCGTGTGGTGGGGACAGTGGGGACATCACCACGTTGGCAGGTGCTGAGCAGTGGCTGTACATACGCGTGGATGCAGGTGCCGTGGTCCCCTGATCAGTACGGCGCGCCGATGGACGGGGCCATGATGGTGCGGCGCACGCCCAACGGCAAGGCCGGCGGCGCCGCGGGGCGCAAGCAGTAGTAGTCTGTCCTGTACTGTGTTTTTGGTGCGTTTTGACTTTTGCGGCTTGGCATGGGGGAAAGTGGGAACGCCGACGCTCTCTCGCACCCGCCAGTCCAGCGTGAACGAATGCAGCTCCACAACCAGCAAGGTGCGGGCCGCAGCACCCCTGATCGGGTTCCAGTGGGCGCGCATCCCGCAGCTGCGCCCAGGTCCTTGACGACGCACATCGTCGATGGGTGCCGTCGATCGCAGGGTCGGCAGTGCGCCGGGAGGCTCGCCAGGCCGCACGCGCGGGCCTGGTGGTTCCCAAGGCCGCCCGTGCAGGTGAGGGGGTCGCGTTCTGCCCCTCTCCCGCAAGTGCAGGCATTGCCGTGACCAGGCATCCACAAGGACACTGGTCTGCGTGCCTGATCACCGCAGGCGCACGCACGGTGGCACCCGCGCTCGCTGCGGAGCCGGCAAGCGCGAAGGTGAGCCGAGGAGCAGGATGTCGGGGGGCCATCGCACGGCCGATCACGCACACCTGAGCGCCCAACGCTTCGCGCGCGCGGCGATTGCAGGCAGCCGGATCGCGCGGGCGCTCGGCGCAGCGCGTGGTGGCCCAGGCCACCTCCACCGCGGTCAAGCCGACCCTGCCCACCACGGCGTCCAGCAATGGAGCAGGCACCAAGGTCATGATCATCGGTGCGTGCTCACTCCCATACGCAGTGGAGGGGGTGAGCTGCTGCTGGCGTGTGTGTGGGCGCGCAGCCGCCGGTCCACGAGCATTAAAGCGCCGGGGATGCCCGATGCCGTGGGATCTGAGTCCCGTGCAGCCTTCCTGCTGCCACATCTCAAATGATCAGTGAAAACGTGGACATGGGCGCATGTGTGCAGGTGGCGATGGCTACTGCGGCTGGGCCACGGCGCTGCACCTGTCGGCGCGCGGCTACGAGGTGATGATCGTGGACAACCTGTGCCGCCGGCAGTTCGACCTGCAGCTAGGCCTCGACACGCTCACGCCCATCGCCAGCATCCACGACCGCCTGAAGAAGTGCGTGGCCTGCTCATCTCTCCTGGGGGTGGCGTGTGTGTGGTTCTAGCTATTGGCACAGAGCACACGCGGACTTGTGTGCGGTGGCGGGGCGGACAGGGTGGCTCCAGCGCGGCACGGTGGTGATGTGACGCTGCATGGTACGTGCATTGCTCAGTATCAAGTCGAGGTCAGCAGCAAGCGCAGGTCCAGGCAGAATCTGCCTGTTCGCCACTGATCTGAATGCGGCGGCCACACTGATGTGTGCCCGCTCGCAGGTGGGGTGAGATCAGCGGCAAGCACATCCAGCTGGCCGTGGGCGACATTTGCGACTGGGAGTTTTTCGGCGAGGAGTTCAAGCGCTTCAACCCTGACGCCGTGGTGCACTTTGGCGAGCAGCGCAGCGCGCCCTACTCGATGATTGACCGCCAGCGGGCCGTCTTCACGCAGACCAACAACGTGGTGGGCACCATCAACGTGCTCTTTGCCATCAAGGTGCGCTCAGTGGGTGGGTCTGGTTCGGGTGTGAGGTGGCGGCGGCTCATGGAATGCCATCAAGTTGCGTAGTGGGTGGGGCTGGCGCGTGGGGGAGGCTGGTGGGGCTGGGAGGCTGGTTCGGGTGTGAGGTGGCGGGGGATCATTGATTCCCATCAAGCTGCGGGGTGGGCATGGGCTGCTGGGCGTGGTGGCCAGAGGGCGGTGGTGCGCCATCACAGAGGCGGTGGCACAGGCGTGGCCCACACTGTTATCGAGTTTCCATGCCCGATAACACGCCCACACCAATGAGGAGCCCCAACCTGACCATGCGCTCCCCCACTTACCACAGCCCATTTCCAAACAGCTCCCCCACTTACCACACGAGGCGCCCTAACAGAAGCAAATGTCGACAAATACTCCCACAACACAGGAGCTCAAGCCCGACTGCCACTTGGTCAAGCTGGGCACCATGGGCGAGTATGGCACGCCCAACATTGACATTGAGGAGGGCTACCTGACCATCACGCACAACGGGCGCACCGACACGCTGCCCTACCCCAAGCAGGGCGGCTCGTTCTACCACCTGAGCAAGGTGCACGACTCGCACAACATCCACTTTGCGGCGCGCGCGTGGAAGGTGGCGGCAACTGACCTCAACCAGGTGAGGGAGGAGCGGGGTGCGATCGTGTGAGGGAGGGGAGGGGAGGAGCGGGGGATGAGCGAGCAACAGAGTGAAATGAGGGGAGGGGAGCAAGGGAGCAAGGCGAGTGAGGGGAGAGGAGCGGGCCCTGAGGAAGCGCTGGCTGAAAGGAAGCAAGAGAGGTACTGGTGGCGTGGGCAGGCTGCCGCCCTTGGCCGGCAGGCAGGCGGTGCAGCAGGATGGCAATGCAAACAAAGCCCACTCCCCAGCTCTGCGTGCTGCGAGGCTGGCTGTTGAGCAGGTGCTGCTCCTGTGTGTGGTACAACCCCATACATGCAGGGTGTGGTGTACGGTGTGCGCACGGACGAGACGTCTGCCGACCCGCTGCTCATCAACCGGTACGACTATGACGGAATCTTCGGAACGGCGCTCAACCGCTTCGTCGTGCAGGTGCGGGATTGGCAGTAGGCAGCTCTGGGGGTTGGGACGGGAAGGCACAGATGATCAGCGCATGTGGGTCATACAGCAGTGCATCCTCATCGCTTTGAGGATGCATCAGCGGCAGTGGGAAGGTGCAGCTGCAGCTGGACACCGGCGCAGGCCCAACCTGCCTTCGCTCTGCGTGTGTGCTGCATGTGTCATCATCATCACATGGCGTTCACGACAGGTGTCAAAAGATCGCCTGGCAGGCCTCTCCTAGTGCTCAAAGTTCTTTCTGTGTGCGTGAGTGCAGGCGGCGGTGGGCCACCCGCTGACAGTGTACGGCAAGGGCGGCCAGACGCGCGGCTACCTGGACATCCGCGACACCGTGCGCTGCATCCAGGTGTGGTGCGGTACATGAGGTGCAGTGCGGTGCGGTGCGTGAGGTGCAGCTCGCGGCATGCGATGTGCAGCGCTTCACAGCCCACGCCAGGTGTTCCAAACCTGCACGGCATACGCAGCGTATAGCTGAGCA
Organism: Chlorella sp. KRBP; assembly: GCA_004335735.1. NCBI lineage: Eukaryota > Viridiplantae > Chlorophyta > Trebouxiophyceae > Chlorellales > Chlorellaceae > Chlorella > Chlorella sp. KRBP. Next base: position 15,131 of record QAXK01001082.1, read on the forward strand.
TCGGGCAGTGCTTTCTGGCATCATCCTGCTGTCATGGCTGGCGCATGGTGTGGGCGTCTGCTGCGTGCAGATTGCCATTGACAACCCGGCCAAGCAGGGTGAGATGCGCGTGTTCAACCAGTTCACCGAGATGTGGAGTGTCAACCAGCTGGCGGAGATTGTGACCAAGGAGGGCAAGAGGCTCGGGCTTGACGTGCAGGTGTGCGGCGCTGGCCAGGGTGGTTTGGCATTGTGTGTGTGGTGAGCTTTACATCTGGTACAGCCATGTCTGGCAAGCAGATTTACGTGTGACAAGAAGCTCGCGATTGACAGCGGGGTGATGCAGCACTTGCGTGGGAGCAGGTGGCCACGGCCCGGCGTGCGCTTCTGCTGAGTTCAGCCGAGGGGGCTGAGGGAACAGAGGGCTGATGTGCCGCTCGCTGAGCTCTGCCACCCTGCGTTTGTTCCACCTTGCAGACCAAGAGCGTTCCCAACCCGCGCGTGGAGGCGGAGGAGCACTACTACAACGCCAAGAACACCAAGCTGCAGGACCTGGGCCTCAAGCCGCACCTGCTCAAGGAGGCCATGGTGGACTCGCTGCTCGAGTTCGCCATTGCCTACAAGGACCGCGTGCGCATGGAGCTCATCCAGCCGGCCGTCGACTGGCGCAAGGCGGGGACCAAGGTCAACACCATGGCCGCGGCGGTGGCCAAGTAGTGGGCGCGTCGTGTGTGTGGGCGGGGCGGGGCGGGGCGTGTGCGAACTCTGGCAGCCTGGGCAGGAGCGTAGCCACCGCAGCGCCGCTCTTCTGTTGCTCTCATCTTTCTTCTGCTCATATCGATGCGGCCGACCGGGCGGCGCAAGGGTAGGTGGCACCCGTGATGGCATTGCGTGTGCACTCCCATGCCCAGACCGTTCTGCGCCGATGATGCTTCCGTCTGTCGCAAAAAGTCAAAATCTGCACCCCAAGTCCAAGCGAAAGAGAGCCCCTGAACGCAGACTCCGCTGCAGAATGCTGGCGCCAACACACAGCAGCGTTCAGGGCCTGCAGCAGCGCGGCGTCGCGCACCGGCTGGACGCACTCGTGCCGCCAGCCAGGCGATGCGCCCACAGCACCACGCGAGCCTCGCCGTTGGGCCACGCAGCGACGGCCACTGAGCCTGCCGTCGCAGCGCCTTCGCCCTGGGCGGCTCCCGCGCTTCGCACTACGGGCACGGACCGGCGGCGTCATGTGGTCGCGCATGCACGGCGCGCACAGGACGGCAGCAGGGAACAGCAGCAAGAGGAGGAGGAGTACGATGACGAGGACGAGCAGGGTGCAGGGAGCAGCGTGTCCCAGGAGGAGGTGGAGCGCTTTGAGCGCATTGCGCAGTCGCTCATGGCGCGCTCCGAACACGCCACGGATGGGGAAGGTGCGTGCGTGCTACAAATGCTACCCTGCATCTCAATGCCGTGGTGTTGCGCCTGCGGAACCTGGCAGCAAGGTTGGCTGTTCCTTGGTGGTGCACACGCGCAGAGGTGGACGAGGGCGAGACGGCAGAGGACGGCCTGCTCCCATTCGGTGCCTCACCGGAGCTAGTGGCGGCAGCGCAGGCCAAGCGGCAGCAGAAGGGTCAAGGCGCACGGCCAGGGGCCCAGGCGGCGGACGAGGGCGAGGAGGAAGGCTTTGCCACGCTGCGCAGCCAGCGGCCCACCAAGCGCCTGCCTGAGAAGGCTCTGCCCAAGGTGCGTGATGGTTCTGTACAAGCTCCAGCTGCAGGCTCTTGTGGAAGGGCAAGTGCAGCCCAGCGCGGGGTGTGGGCGGGTGTGCTCTGCTCACGCCGGCAAACGACGTGGCGGGTGCGCACACACAGGTGGCCATCGTGGGGCGTCCCAACGTGGGCAAGAGCTGCCTGTTCAACCGCATCGCCGGCCGCAACCTCGCGGTGGTGTACGACGAGCCAGGCGTGACACGCGACCGGCTCTACACACGCTGCGAGTGGACAAACACCGAGTTTGTCCTGGTGGACACGGGTGCGTGCGTGAGGCTGTGCCTCTCTCAGGGTGGGCGCAGTGCACTGAACTGGCATGAACTGGCAGCCTTGTACGAGTTTCATGATGGCCGTGCCGTGGCGTGATGGTGTGGGTGGTGCAGGTGGCTTGACCAGTGGCGTGGACCAGCTGCCCACTGAGCAGCGGGAGAAGGCGCAGCGCAGCACGGCGGTGGCGGCCCTCCCAGGCGCCATTGAGCGGCAGGCAGCTGCAGGTGCGCTTGGCCGTTGCGTGGGCTTACGATGTGATGCCGGCAGCGCTGCTGTGCTGGTCTCCCAGCGTGGCCACCTGGGCATGATGTGTGACATGCTGCCATACGCAGGCGTGGCCGAGTCCGATGCGGTGGTGCTTCTGGTGGACGGGCGGGCAGGCGTGCAGCCGGGCGACAGGGACGTGCTCGAGTGGCTGCGCACGCACCACCCGCGCAAGCCGGTGCTGCTGGTGGTCAACAAGTGCGACAACGCCAGCAAGGCCGACCTGGCGGCGTCAGAGTTCTGGGAGCTGGGCATCGAGCCCCGGCCCATCAGCGCTGTCAACGGGTTTGGCACTGGCGACATGCTGGACGCGCTGCTCAAGGTGAGTTGAGGGTCAGCCTGGAGGGAGGGGAGAGAGGCAAGAGCTGCGCGTGGCTGATGCAGCGGTGGCGGTAGACGGTACGGACGCGCATGACGGATGCGGCGCGTGCAGGTGCTGCCCCAGCCCAAGGAGGTGGACCTGCAGGAGGACGACCCACCGCTGGCCGTGGCCATCGTGGGACGCCCAAACGTCGGTAAGTGCGCGCTGTGTGTGGGCAGGAGTGGATCCGTAGACCCTTGAAAATATATATCAGGCCGCACGCGCCACAGTGCTGGTATTCGCTTCGATTACTATTGAGAGAGCGAGTAGCAGCGAGTGATTGTCCTTGCGGTTGCTCTCCGCATCGCCATCAGCAAGCCGCACCTCGGGAGGAGGATGAGCAGCAGCTTGGCAGGCAGCGGCTCGGCGCGCTGCAGCAGCAGCAGCTTGGCATCGTCGGCGAGAGGAGCTCCTAGCGGCGGCAGGCTTCCGCTGCTGCTCCCTCCTGTGGCGCCGCTACCTGCCCCACCGCAGCCACAGGAGCAGCAGCAGCGGCAACGATGCCACCGCCGGCGGCAGCAGCAGCAGTGTTCCTGGGTGGCCATGTCAGCGGCAGCGTCCACAGCGACGGCACTCGCGGGGGCAGGCGCGCAAGGCCAGCAGACGTCCACCTCGCAGCAGCAGCCCACACAGTCCAGCGTCGACGACGACGTGCTGATTGAGTTCAAGAACGTGCACAAGGCGTTCGGCGACAAGAAAATCCTGCGCGGCGCCAGCTTTACGATCCGGCGCGGCGAGGCGGTCGGCATCATCGGCGCCAGCGGCACGGGCAAGTCCACCACCCTGCGCATCGCCGCCGGGCTCCTAGCGCCAGACAGCGGCGAGGTGCTCATCCAGGGCAAGCCACGGGTGGGCCTGCTCTCAGACCAGGCCGGCGGCACCGAGTCGGACCACCTGCGCCTGGGCATGGTGTTCCAGAACGCCGCCCTCTTCGACTCGCTCACCGTGGGGGAGAACGTGGGCTTCCTGCTCTACGAGCACTCCGACCTGCCCGAGGCCAAGATCAAGGCGCTGGTGGCCGACAGCCTCACCAAGGTGGGCCTGCCGGGTGTGGAGCAGCTCTACCCCGCTGAGCTGTCGGGCGGCATGAAGAAGCGCGTGGCGCTGGCGCGGGCGGTGGTGACGGACGTGCGCGACGACCTATCAGAGCAGGTCATCATGTACGACGAGCCCACGGCAGGGCTGGACCCCGTGGCCAGCACCGTGGTGGAGGACCTGATGCGCAGCCTGCACCACACGGGCCAGCCCGGCCGCAGCAGCAAGGCGCGCAACGGCGTGACGAGCTACATTGTGGTGACGCACCAGCACTCGACCATCCGCCGCGCCGTGGACCGCATCATCTTTCTGCACAAGGGCAAGGTGGTGTGGCAGGGCACGGTGCATGAGTTTGACACGACGAGCGAGCCCATTGTGCGGCAGTTTGCCGAGGGGTCGCTGGACGGGCCCATCCAGTACCTGTGAGGAACAGCAGCTGGGGTGGGGTGGGGTGGGAGCGGGATGGAGAGATGGGGTGGAGGGCTGGTGGGATGGCGCGGCGGGGAGGCGGCTCGTGACGTGCGGCGGATGGGACGGCAGCAGCAGCAGCAGACAGAGGTGTCAGCAGCACTGAGCAAACGACAGACGAGCCAAACAGAAACAATGGCGAGGATGCTGACAGACATGTTCATATTTTAGTCTTGTGCCGACACGGCGTGTGCTTAGGACTTGGCAAACTTCTGCCCCAGTTGTATTCTGTATGTGTCGTGTCTGCGTCTGCGGTGCGATCCTTTGCATATCCTGCACCCGTGGCTGCAAGGGCTGTGCCTCCTGATTGGGTGTCGCCTTAAGGCGCTGCAGATGCACAGAGCGGAATTCCCTGTGCGCTGTGCTGTGCGCTGTGCACCCACCACCCGTGCTTGCCATGCCCATCCCGTCAAGGCCCGGGGATGCGTTGTGTCGCGGTGGGCCAACCTCGCAGGCAAGAGCAGCCTGCTCAACGCCATGTGCGGCGAGGAGCGTGTCATCGTGTGTGACCTGAGCGGCACCACGCGCGACGCCGTGGACACCGAGGTGACACTCCCCAGTGGGCAGAAGCTCAAGCTCATTGACACGGCGGGCATCCGCAAGAGGACAAAGGTGCGCGCTTGTTGCCAGTGCACATTGAGCTGGGGCTGAGCGGGAGATGAGGGAGCAGGCCCCTGTTTTGGCGTAGGTAGCTCAAGGGTGTGGGAGCTCGCTTGCTGTCTTGCAGCACACAATGGCCTGCGTGGCGTTTGAGTGCGTGCTGGTGCGCGTGGTGTGGTGTGCAGGTTGCTGGCAGCAAGGATGGCGCCGAGCAGCTGAGCGTGGACCGTGCGCTCAAGGCCATGAAGCGCGCAGAAGTGGTGGTGGCGGTGCTGGACGCAGGGGAGGGCATCACGCAGCAGGTGCGCCTGCTGCACAGGGGGGCGGCCAAACGCATGGGTGCTGTTTTCATTGCCTCTGGGAACCATTGGCACCAGCGCTTTGGCGCAAGCGTGCCGTGCAGCGTGCTGCTCTTCCTGGTCTGGCCTGGCCTGAGCCAATAACATCGTGAGTTGTGCGTGCTTGCAGGACTTCCGGCTGACTGAGCTGGCGGCCGGCGAGGGTCGTGCCGTGGTGCTTGTGGTGAACAAGTGGGACAAGGTGGACGGGCGCGTGTGGACCAAGGAAAAGTACAAGGAGGACGTGCAGGGGCAACTTCGGCACGTGGGGTGGGCGGACGTCGTGTGCACCACGGCAAGCAAAGGTGGGTAGCGCGCAAGAGGTCTCACCCATCTGGCCATGGAATCAACCACGTGTGGAAGAGGGCGTAGAGTTGACCAAGGCCGTGGACCCAGGGCGATGATGGTGCTGTTGGTGCGCGTAGGGCGTGCTGTGCCAGAGGTGGTGGCTGCGGTGCTGGCGGCGGGTGAGCAGCACCGGCGCCGCGTGAGCACCGCCACGCTCAACCTTGTGGTCAAGGAGGCCACGGCGTGGAAGGCGCCGCCCACGCAGCGCGGCTCGCTCAGGAAGGGGCGCATCTACTACGCCACGCAGGTGCGCGTGTGTGTGCGCTGGGGCGGGTGGTGGCACCTGCGGTGCGCAGGGGGGAGAGCAGGCTGCTGCTTGCAGAAACAGTGTCACCGCAAGCAAGGGCGTGTGCCGGGCTACTGGCCCGCCTCCCCCTGATAGTCATAGAGCGTGTGTCCATCACTCACGGTTGTGTGGTTGTGTGGCCTGATGGTGGTGCGCGCGCGCAGGCCGGTATCCAGCCTCCGACGTTTGTGTTCTTTGTCAACGACCCGCTGCTGATTGGGGAGGACTACAAGCGCTACATGGAGCGGGCGCTGCGCGACAACATTGGCCTGTCGGGCACCCCGCTCAAGCTGCTCTGGCGCGGCAAGCCCAAGTCAGAGCGCAAGCCGCCCTCCTCGTCTGCAGCGGGCGCGGCCTCAGGGGCCGCAGCACCGCCGCCGGCCGCAACCGCCAAGATATGATCCCGTGATGGGTGCCTGGCGTGTGCGTGTGTGCCTGGATGAGGTGTGCAAGGGGCAGCTGGCAGCTGTGGCGTTTGGTGTGCTGCGGCGTGGTGTGCGCGCACCCCCACCCGGCCCCGCCATGCGGCAGATGTATGCCGGCGGCGCAATCGGCCATCCCCAGACCTGCAGCCGCGCACAGACCGCCTACGCATACACAGAGCACAATGGCCCGCACCAAGCAGACGGCGCGCAAGTCGACGGGCGGCAAGGCCCCGCGCAAGCAGCTGGCCACCAAGGCCGCGCGCAAGAGCGCCCCCGCCACGGGCGGCGTGAAGAAGCCCCATCGCTACAGGCCCGGCACGGTGGCGCTGCGCGAGATCCGCAAGTACCAGAAGAGCACGGAGCTGCTCATCCGCAAGCTGCCCTTCCAGCGCCTGGTGCGTGAGATCGCCCAGGACTTCAAGACGTTCGGCAGGCCCCGCACGCGCACGGGCGGCGCGGAAACGCAACGCAGCCGGCGTTTTAGCAGCGCGAGTCAGCCATGCAGGCCAGCGCGGGGCCGTGTGCGCGCCGGGAAGAGCGCGGGACGCATCGGATGAGCAAGCGGAAGGCCAGGGGACGCGCCGCACCACGCATGGGGCAGCGTGCGCTTGCCGCTGATGGCGGAGGGCCATCTGGGCCAGTTGGGGGCGTGACCAGCGACCGAGCGGTTGTGCGTAGCGCCTGGTGCGTGAGATCGCCCAGGACTTCAAGACGGACCTGCGCTTCCAGTCCAGCGCCGTGCTGGCCCTGCAGGAGGCGGCGGAGGCCTACCTGGTCGGCCTGTTTGAGGACACCAACTTGGCTGCCATTCACGCCAAGCGCGTCACCATCATGCCCAAGGACATCCAGCTGGCCCGCCGCATCCGTGGCGAGCGCGCCTAAGCGCCCGCTCACCCTCCTGCCACTGCGCCAGCGGACCGCTGGCACGGCACCATGCACGTGGGCACACGGGCCGTGCCGGGCGGGCTCGCTTGGTCGGGTGGCGCTTGTACACTTTTGTGAACGCAAGACAGCAGGAGGTCACTGGCTGTCACTGGCATGATGACGAGTCCTGGTGCACGCCGCGGCGCTGTTGGTGGGGCGCCGGGCGTGCCTGACGCCGGTTGCGGCCTCTGACGCTGACCTTGGGATGGCTAACCACCAGCCGCTGCTTGTGCATAACGTCCGCTGTTTTGCCTGCATACTGTTGTGGTTCAAGCCTGCAAGCCCTTTCTATCTAGCCACACGGAAGCATTGCAGGGCATGGAGTGGAGTGGAAAGAACATTCGTCACAATGGTTCACTTCGTCTCTGCCTTTGCCGCGTCTCCCTCGCCCTCCTGCAGCCACACAGCAAAGTGATGGCGGCATCACGTCGCAACGGCATGTCAAGCCTGGGACACGTGCAAGCCAGCAAGCCGGCCAGCTCCTGCCTGCTTCCACGCTCCCTGCCTCCCACACGGGCGCCCCTCTGTGGCCCCTCATCTCATTGACAGTGTGGGTGCAGGCCAGCGCAGCGTCGCGTGGCCGGCAGGCTGGGAGCCTGGAAGACGCTGGTCTGGCAAGCTCCTGCCCTCCCCCCTCATCCCTGCCCTGAGCCGACAGGGCACGCGCACACGCGCAGGCAACTCACAGGCTTGAGCGGTGGAAGCCACGAGAGAGGGTGTTGGCTGTACCAGGGCCACGGCGGGAGGACGAGCAGCGCCACTATCGCCACCGCTGCGCCGTTGATCTGCACCATGAGGTGGAAGCTGCGCGTCGCGTAGCCGGCGATGAAGCTCACCACCGCAGCTGCTATCAGCAGCCGGACCAGCAGCAGCTCCGCTAGCCGCTGGCCCTGGAAGTCCATGGGCCGGAACACGGACGAAAGCATGCCGCAGTGGTCGGCCGCACTGCCCGAATGGTTGCCGGGCTGCAGAGAGATCAGCCCTGGTGCCCCTGCTGTTGCTGCTGCTGCTGCTGCTGCCGCTCTCCCGCTGCAGTGCTTGGCCCGTGCACCTGCCGCGCTGTCCCTTCGTGAGCTCAATGCGTCCCCACCCAGGTGCTGGTGGTGCAGAGGCTTGTGCTGTAGGGATGAACGTTTGCTGACCCTCCTTTGCTCCTCCTCCCTCCCCTCGCGACGCGCAAGCCCTTGGGTGCCTGGCGCGCGACGAGGAAGAAGCGCAGCGCGTCCAGCGGACTGATGAGCTTGTGGATGATGCGCACGCTGGCTCTCCCCACGCGAGGAGCAGCGTGAAGTGTTCCGCGCACGGAGTCGCGCGCAAGGCCATGCCGCTGTGCGCCTGCTTTGGGAGCGCCGAACAGCCAGCAGCAGCACGTCCGCAGGCCACTACCATCGCATCGAGCGCCGCAGCAGCGCCCAGCAAGCCAGCAGCGGAGCACCGAGAGGCTTCGGCTTCCTCGACGCCATCGACCAGCGCGCCCGCAGCAGCGGCACCCGCAGCAGCACCGGCGGCTGACGAGCAGGAGCGCCATCGCACATCGGAGCCCGCGCAGGCGCCCGCGCTCGCTGCTGATGAGGTCCTGGTCGTGACCACAACGACCCCGCAAGCAGAAGCCTCCCCGCAGCGCGCGCAGGAGGCCGCAGCAGCAGAGGAGGACGCGCCGGCACCCGTCCCATCGCCCGCGCCACTGCAGCAAGCGCTGCCCTCGAGTGCACGCAACGTGGGCGCGACGAACGGGACAGCAGGCAAAGACGCAATGCTGCCCGTCCTGGCGAGCGTGCAGCAGCAGGACCCCGCGGCGATGAACTCGGGGAACCACTCCCAGCAAGGAGGCGTGGTGCCGCCCTGGTACTCGTCCGGCTCGCAGACGGGGCGGGGCCTGGACCAGCCCCACGAGTTCGGGGGGCACGGCATGGCCAGCGAGAGCGTGGCAAACGTCAACGACATCCTGCGCCTCAACCTGGGAGAGGTGAGCAGCGCCCTGGTGGCCCGGTCAAGGCGCCGTGCGCACGTGCGCGGCGCGGCGGATGCTCCCGCGCTGCGTCATCATCAGTGCCGCAGTGTGGTGGATGCTGAGAGTCTGGCGCTGATGGGCACGCCGTGGGGTTGACGCAGCACGCCCCATCCTCCGTGCGGTGTCTGCGGTGTCATAGCTTTGCTGTGCGGCTCACCATCGCGTTCCCGTCGCCGTGCCTCGACCGTTCCCCGCAGGTCAAGCTGGTGCTCCAGAAGCTGGCCGTGGTCAACAGCACGCCCACCATTGCGCTCAACGAGGCGGCAGAGCTGCTGTGCAAGCACCTCTCCGTCAACTTCTGCAGGTGCGCAACGCACGGGCAGTTGTCGGCAGGATGGTACACAGGCAGCGCAGCAGGGCATTTGCTGGCATCGCCAAGGTCGCAGCTCTGCAGAGCTCTTGGCAGAGCAAGCGCTGCGTATGATGCGACTGTGTGTGGTCGCTCACATGCGCATCGTGCGTGCGCAGCATCACTGGCTTCACCGACCACTGCACGTCGTACGTGCTTCTGGCCGCCTACGGCGACGGTGCCAGTGATGTGGAGCGCATGCCCGTCATGCGCGGCAGCCAGTGGTCGTGCGCCAAGCTGCTGGAGCAGCCCGCCTTTTTGCACTGCCGCCTCACGCCAGAGGACAAGGTCGAGGACCTGCCCGCTGACTTCCAGGTGCTGCAACATGGGTGGGGGATCAGGGGGGGGGGGCGTGAGGGACGTGCAGGTGCCACACGGTGGGCAAGAGAAACGCTTGCATCGTGTGGGACAGCCACACAGGTGGAGGGCCTGCCCACACTGACTTTCAGGTGGGGGCCCGCTGGGCAGGCGGCATGACACAGCAACAACAGAGTTGGTGGGGGTGTGGCCTAGCCAGCAAGTTGCACAATGTGCATCACCTGTGGGCATCACCTGTGGGTGGCCGTGCTTTGTACTTTGCTGTGCGCCGTTGAGCGCCGTGCGTGTAGGTTGATGCTGACTCTGGCGTCGTCTTTGTGTGCGTGTGCGTGTGTGCTGCAGGTGCTGGCTACTGCCGGCAACCTCAAGTCGTTCCTGAGCATCCCCGTGGCCACTGACCACGAGGTGCTGGGGGCGCTCACCATCGCCAAGGAGGACGCCGAGGGCTTTGAGGTCGAGTGGTGAGCGCCACGATGATGATGATCGATGTGTGCGCACCAATGGGAGGTGGGGTGGTGTGGAGGGAGACAACAGCGGAGCTGCAGCATGCCGCTGCACGCAGTTGCTGGATGTGTGGCGGTGACTGGTGGTGGTGGTGTGCACGGTGGCGGAGGTGGTGTGCACGGTGGCGATGGTGCTGGTGGTGTGCACAATGGCGGTGGTGGTGGTGGTGGTGGTGGTGTGGTGTCGATGGTATGTTAGACCATGGTGTTGTTCGCCTGATGGTGGTGCTCTGGTATGGTGTTGTGCTCCTGATGGTGGTGCCCTGGTGGCTACATATGCTCCCGCACAGGTGGGAGCCCATGCTGGGGTGCCTCTCCATGGGCCTGCTGGCACCCATGCGCAACGAGCAAACCTCCTCGCTGTGTCAGCTCATGAAGCAGCTCGACGTGAGCACCGACTACCTGCTGCTCATCCACCAGCTGCTCCGCGGGGCCTTCTCGCTGCTGCTGCGCGCCACCAACATCCGCACCGGCTGCCGCCTGGCCCTGCTCAACGGCGACACGTCCAAGGCCCTCATTTTCGAGCCCGACCGCCGACAGCTGGGGTCGCTCGAGTCCGAGCTGGGCAGCGTCATGATCCGCCCGCCCTCCACCAGCACGACGGCGGCGGGTGGGGCGGCGGGGGCCGCGGCCAACGGCACGCAGGAGCCCCAGATCCACGTGACTGAGATTGCGCTGGAGAACACGCTGCTGCTGGACGCGGTGCAGAAGGGCAAGGCGCGGTTTGTGAGCGACTGCGCGTCCTACATCCAGTCGTGCATGAAGCCGGCAACCGACATATTCATCAGCGGGCAGGAGATGGTGGCGAGCATCGTGGTGCTGCCGCTCATATACGAGGGCACCACCTTTGGGGGGTTCTACGGTGCGTGTATGTACGCGTGCTCTGTCGTGGCATATGGAGCAGGGTGCGGGCGGGCAGGGACTGCTGCGGGTGTGGTTGGCAGGTTGGCAGGTGCTTGAGCGTGCCAGCAAGACAGACCGTAAAGTGGGTGCACTGGTCAACGCCTGCTCCTTGTGTGCATTTGTGCGCGCGCAGTGACGCTCGAGACGACGTCCAACTTCCAAAAGATCAAGGACCTGCTCATGGGCTTCGTCAACAGCGTGGTGCTGGTGCTGCACAAGCGCCTGCAGCCGCAGCGCGACACCATCTGGTCGTCCATCGTCAACGTGAGCGCCTGCCACGCTACTGTCGCCTTGCCTGGGGCTGCTGCTTTCGGCAAATGCTTCCAGCAGCTTTGACTCCAGCCAGCTTGCACCCTGCAGACGCTTCGGTGTGCTGTGAGGCTCGTGATTCCGCACACGGCTCGGTGACTGGTGCGGCGCACCCACTCCTCACCTTTGGTGCATCCTCACTCAACATGTCTCACTCCTCACCTTGGTGCATCCTCACTCAACATGTCTCACCTTAGGTGCATCCTCACTCAACATGTATGTGTGTGCGTATGTGCAGAAGAACGAGAGCGAGGCGAGTGACGGCGGCGTGGCGCCCTCGGGCGGCAGCCTGGCCTCCCCCGCGCGCCTGCAGGGCACTGGCTCGGCCAACAGCGGCGCCAACAGCGGCGTGATGGACACGGGGCCCAACACCACGGCCAGCCTAGGCGCCAAGCCGGTGCTCATGAAGCGCTCGTGCACCGAGGCGATGCTCAAGGTGGGTGAAGAGGGGCTGGGGCCTAGAGTGGGTGAAGAGGGTGTGCTGGGGCCTAGCTGGCGGAGTGCTGATTTGGAGGGCTGGTTTGAGCGGCAGTGGCGGGTAGCCTGTAGTGGCACTGTGTGGGAAGGTGCTGCTTCTCACCCTTGTGTTTGGTGCCTCCCTCCCTCCTCCGTGTGTGTGCGTGCAGGTGCTCCAGCACGAGATCCGCAAGACGCACGCCAAGTCGCAGGCGCACGAGTGGATTGAGGAGCTGGCGCTGCTCGAGATTGTGGGCAAGGGAGGATTCGGCGTGGTGCGTGCGTTGGGGCGCGCACACCTGCTCTCTTAGCATCGCGCCTTCACCGCATCGATCGTTTCCACAGCAGGACGCTCCTTGACTCCAGCCCTGGGAGGTGGCAGCCTGCTCTCCCCTGCAGCCAGAGCCTGCAGGTTTGCCCCGCTTCGGCTGATTGATGCTGACCGGTGGTGGTGGGTGGTGGTGGGTTGTGCTGCACTGCAGGTGTACAAGGGCAGCTGGAAGGGCTCCATCGCGGCGGTCAAGGTCATGTACGCTCGGCAGCATGAGCGGCAGGCCATGAAGGACGCGCTGGAGATGGCGGTGCTCACCACCGTGTCGCACCCCAACATCATCCAGGTAGGTCAGCCCTTTGTGACGCCTGGTGACGCCTCATGGCACTGATCACACGCAGTTGCTGCTGCTCTTGTTCTCGTTGCTTGCATCAGCGCAAACAACTGCACTCTGAGCATGCACTGGTGTGTGCGCCCTGCCGAGAGAGGGATAGATTCACGATTGGCGCACACAAGTGCTGACGTGGTGGTGTTGGCACGCACGCACGTGGCGTGTGTGCATGAAGGTGTACAACTGCTTCACGGACATGGTGGAGGACGCGTCAGGCACGGGGCAGGCGCCCATCAGCAGCGACGCCTCCATGACGGGCCCCGGCAGCACCGTGGGGCGCATCAACGTGCGCTTCCGGCGGCTGCAGCCCGACGAGGACAAGGCGCTGGCCACGTGCAACATCCTGGTGATGGAGTTCTGCGACAGGGCCTCGCTCAGGTGAGCCAGTGCTGCCTTGGATGTGCCGCAGGTGAGGGTGAGCCTGAGAGGCACTGCTGGCACTCTGAGAGACAGCCTGCTTGCGCACACTCAGATGTGCCTCAGACTTTCAGGAACTGTGGTGACCAGTGCATGGCAGTGAAGTCACGGCAGGCGCGTGGTGCGGCTGGTGTTTGGCGGGCTGGTGGAGTGAGTACGTAGCTGACCCTCACTCACACTGAGCGTGAGCGTTGTGCGTGTGACCGTGTGCAGGCACGCCATGAAGAAGGGGGTGTTCCACAAGCGGCTGGGCAGCACCAGCGTGGCGGTGGACCTGTGCGCCATCGTGCAGGTGAGCCCTGGGGCCACACCCTCGCTCCACCACCACACCACGCACAGCTTTACCACCACACCACGCAAGGGCACGGCTGCGGCAGTGCACACCCTGGCTGGTGCTGAGCACTGCGGGCACGTCGCAAGCACACTCACCGGTGCTCAATGAAGTGGGCTCGTGCTTGCTTGATGTCCATGTGTTGCTGTCGTGTGTCATCATCATCAGCATCATTGCGTGGCGTTCACGACGGGTGTCATGATGCTGCAGCCGTGTGTGCGTACGTGCGTGTGCGTGCGTGTGCAGGTGCTGATAGAGGTGGCCCAGGCGATCCAGCACCTGCACGCCATGAAGCTCATCCACTGCGACATCAAGCCAGAGAACGTGCTGCTCAAGGTGAGGGACGACCGAGGGAGGGTGGGGCATGGCATGGCGCACGCAGCATACGACCATGGAGGGGTGCGCTAGCAGGCCGTGGTCCCGCGCCACGCAGTTCCACTACGTCAGCCACACAACAGCCCAGCCGTTCCTAGCTGGCAGTTGGCCCAAGAGGTGTGCGCACGGGCCACTCTCCCTGCCCTCCTGCTCATCATCAGTGCATGGCGTTCACGACAGGTGCCATGATGCTGCAGCCGTCACGAAAGATCGCCAGGCAGGCCTCGCCAAGCAGTGCCTCCTGCCCATGTTCTTCCCCACCCCGCTGCGTTGTGTGCGCACGCGCCGCGATCGCGCACGCGAGTGTGTGTGTGCACAGAGCTTTCCGCGTGTCTCTCTCTCTGCTTGCATGTGCTTCACGGCGATGTGTGCACGATGTGTGCATAATGCGTGTGCGTGTGTGTGTGTGTGTGGATGCAGAGCGACCCGTCGAAGCCCATTGGGTTTGTGACGAAGCTGAGCGACTTTGGCCTGGCCAAGCTGCTGCGGGAAAACTACTACATCGTCAACAGGTCGGGCAGCGGCACCGTCACGCACCTGGCGCCGGAGCTCTTCCAGGTGAGCCAACCAAACACTCACAGTGTCCGACCGGGTGTAGCCTGGCGTAATGGCCTGCAGGGTAGTGGGGCATGGGCACAGAGCCTTGCGGTGGCATGTGTGAGATGCGTAGTCAATAGTGGGTGGACAGGGCGTGGGCGTGGGCGTGACGGTCTTGGGCGCACCGTGTCTCACCGTGTGTGTGCAGGTGGGCAGCAAGCTGACCACGGCGGTGGACACCTTCTCCTTCGGCATCATGATGTGGGAGCTCTACACGGGGCAGAGGGCGTATGGAGGACTGGGTGAGCACACAGGAGGGAGGGAGGGAGGGAGGGACCTGCCTAGCCATTCCCTAAGGCGAGGCTCCCACTACGGTGTCACGCTGTCACGGATGCGTGACACTGTGACATTGTGACATGCAGTGGGAGGCCTCCCCTAAGGACCCTGCTAGTCCCGCCTGTCAGTCTCAAAATGAGAGTCCCGCAACTCACAGCCATGTGTAACAGTGCCTGTGCTGCTAACTTTGTGCCTCTCGTACGGTGCTGATTCCCGATGCACAAGCACAGCGCATGGTGCACTCTCTCTTGCTCACGTCTGCGCGCTCTTGCAATGCGCCCCGGTGTTGTTCCCCCTGTGTGCAGGGCGCGACGCCATCATTGACCGCGTGTACAAGAAAAAGGCGCGGCCCATCTTCCCCCTGGGGGTGCCGCCCGCCTACGCCGCGCTGGCCAAGGCCTGCTGGGACAACGACCCCACGCAACGCCCGTCCTTCCTGCAGGTGCGCTTGTTGCCGCGCGCATCATGTCATTAGCCGGCGCCCTTGCCGGTGTAGCTGTGGCCCCGTCATTGTGGCTTGTCAGGTAGGCGCTGTCGCCGCAGCCGCCCAGCGGGATGAAGGCGAAGGGCACGCTGGACGCCTCCTCCTCGTTGAGCACTTGAGAGCTGTGTGGACGCCCCCTCCTGTGGCGCGCATGGGCAGAGGCACGCAGTCGGGTAGGGGTGTGTGGCACTTGATGCACGCTCTCGCTGCACGTGGGTAGGGCCTGGCTGAGTGTAGTTTGGCACACTCTGCAGTGGCTGCGGGTACCATAGAGTGATGCGCCTCCTTGGTCTTTCTGCCGCAGGTGTTGGCGCGCCTGGGTGAGATGCTGGTTGCCTTCACCAGCGCCACGGGACTGGCAGGCGGCCCCCCACCCGCCGCGCCGGTGCCCTCCGCCCTGCCCCTGGGCCCTCAGCCGCCGCAGCCGGCGGGCGGTCACGGCATGGCGCCGCACCATCATCAAGCCCTCCCCGCGGCAGGCACTGCGCAAGTGCTGCACGGGGACGCAGCGGTGCCCGCACACTCCTGAGTGCAGAGTCCCTGGTACACTTGAGAGAAGGTGCAGCAGAGTGCAGAGTCCCTGGGTGGGGAGAAAGAGCTTGTGGGCGTGTACTGCGGCGGTAGAGGAAGAGGAGGGGAGGAGGAGGGATTTGATGGAGGGAGTGTGCGCATGACTGAGAAGAGTGCGACTGGTGATGACAAATGACCATGATAACACCCTCTGATTGGCAGTCAGGGAACGTGCGAGGTGTGCGTGAGCTGCAGCAGAACCAGGGTCCGGTAGGGCGCGGGTGCGCACTGCCGCCGCGCGAACGTTTGGTGACAACAAACAACAGGCAAAACCAGGTCCTTGGTTTGCATCACGTTACAACGCCGCGTCCTTCATCTTCACTTGGGGAGGTGTAGCGTTAGTGGTTCTGGTGTGGCGTGGGAGCAAAGGCACGGCAGAGCGCAGCACCACGCGCCCCTGTGTGCTGCATGACCACGGAGTGAGGTCAAATGGACGTCCTGCTGTATGTTTGAGAGCTCCTGGTCAAGTGCTGTGCTGCAGAGGCGAGGGCATGGCTCGAGCAGCAGCCCGCTGTGACAGTGAGCTTACCAGCACAGCCTGAGTGCTGCGCGTGTGCACCGCCACTGTGAGCCGCGGGCAGAAGCTTGCCCTTCCGTCTTGCGTGGTGGCCTTCATGCGTGCTGGCCTTGTCTGCCCTGCTACCCTGAACATGATGCGCTGTCTGCGCTTGGCTGATTGCGATGGGAGGGGGGCCGCTTGGCTGGGTGCGCATACAACACGGCATGGTGTGTGGATGTGCGGTTGGTGGTTCGTTCGCTCTCTTTTGCCTCGGAACCGGACTGCCTGCCTGAAGAAGAGGAGCATGAGGCGCCGGCTTGGTGCGAGTGTACCAGGTCCGGGTGGCGCGTGAGCTCTCGACCACTTTCGGTCACGGTGCCCGCAGGCACGTCCTGCCATGTCCCACTTGTGCATGCATGACGCACGGTTCGCACACAAAAAGGCTGGTTGCACAAAGTGGGTCCTGCGCAACTCTTGCGGTGCACAGTGTGCGAGAAGGTCCGAGGTTGGAAGCAAGCGGATCACCAGATCACCAGTAGATGAGCCCACCCAGGGACTGCGGCTCGCTCTCAAGCGCCCAGCGGCTGCGGTTCAGGTCGAAGCGCGTGCAGCCCGTGACCGCCAGGCGCAGGAACTCCCGCCGGTCCGACAGCGCCTCCTTCTGCTCTGGGTACCAGACGCCGGGCTGCGTGCGCCCCAGCAGCAGCGCCTGCGCGAAGGCCGCCACCGAGTAGCCCATGCTCTTGCTGAGCTGCTGGTGCACGAACACGCCGCCAGAGTTCTTGCCCTCCTCGAAGTCAACCTCGACCTTCATCGCCTGCGTTGCGAGGGGCGGCAGGGCGGCGGTGGCGGGACCGACCGCGGTCGGCGCAAGCTGCGACGGTTGCGGCAAAGGCGGCGACAGTTGCTGGGATGCGGGCGACAAGCGCACTCACCACAGCCTCGCCGGAGACTTGGTCAACTGCGCGCACGAGGGGCTCCGCCACGCTCGCCAGGGAGCGCACGAAGTTCCGGTCGGCCAGCAGGGAGCGCGGCACCAGGCGCGCCGTGAGCCACATGGCCCAGTTCCAGAAGAAGGGGTCTGTCCCGAACCGCGCGCTGACGCTCGGGACGCCCAGGTACCGGTGGCTGCTCTGGCCCTCGGGCAGGTTGTACAGGTAGGTGCCCTTGCGGCCCACCCCTGCAGCGCCACACGCCAACCACACGCACTGTTCTAGCCCTTCCAGCGCTACAGCGCTACAGCTTGGGGGGCACCAATGGGCAATGGAGGCAGGCTCTTCTTACCTGGGCCAAAGTCCACCTCGCGCCTGTAGCTCACCGGGGCCACCTCAGTGCGCTTGCCTCCCTGCAGCCACATGGCGCACACGCAGGCGCACCCTCACACACGGCCTGTTGAACGTCACGACCCATCGATATGATTCGATTCCCTGGTGACCTACAACCACTCGCCCCTGGGCCCAAGCGCAAAGGGCTCGCAAGCGCATTCATTCGGCCACGCCAACACATGCCCACACGCTGCACGACCTGGAGTGGTGGCAGCAGCCCTTGAGCACACACACCCACCCAGCGCACCTCGTATAGGATGACTGGCTCCCCCGCCAGCAGCAGGCTGGTCTCCAGGATGGTGGGCCCCGCACCACCGCTGCCAGCAGTGTAGTAGCTGTACCTTAGCCGCAGGGGCGACACGCCCTCGCCTGCAACCAGACACCATGTGGGTGATTGATTGACCTTTGCCTGACCAGTCAGTCCATGCTCTCCTGTCTTGCCTCGCATCAACGTTCTGTGCTCTGGTTGCTCCTCCTGCTGGTGTGTGTGTCGAGCTTAACGTCTGGCGCGGCCATCTCTGGTGTGTGCTGCCTACCCCTGTATGCACCCCCCGTGTGCCCCTTCCCCTTCTCCTGCTGTTGTTGTTGTTGTTGTTGTTGCCCCTACCCCTGTACGCCCCCCTGATGGCCGAGGGACGCACCAGGTGCAGGTTGCCTGTAGCCCCAGTCATCAGTGTACTCCTTGCGGGCTATGGAGATGACGTGTGCTGCCATGACGTTGGATGTGCCTGCGCGTCACGTGTCAGCAAGTCACGCCAGGGGTGTTGCGCTGGGGCGCAATTGTGCGAGCCTGCTCCACACTCCCTAAGCTGCTCCCTAAGCATGCCTGCCGGCGTGCCCTTTTCCTTTCCCATGCCAGCACTGCGCACCTGGGTAGATGCCTGCTGACACGATGGCAGGCACGCCGGCCTCTGCCGCTGCGCTTGCATACTGTGATTGTGACCTGCACGTGCGCCCCACGCACACCACATGGCAATCGTGCGGGGAGCCACAGCCGCTGCAGCAAGTGTGCATCTGCCTCCTCCTGCTGCTGCTGCTGCTGCTGCTGCTGCTGCTGGTGGCTGCACCACGTGTGGCGAGGCACTCACTGTTCCGAGTAGTGCATGTCGTCCGACACATCCATGTACAGGACGCGCTGACTGATGGCCTGCTTGAGCACGGCGTGGCTCTCTGACCGCTGGAACGGCCCCGCTGCGTGAATGACCAGGTCGTGGCCTGCGAGCGCTGCCTGTACACACCAGAGAGGGGCCGCCTGGGTCGCACGAGCATCGCCCACGAGACGTGTGGCGGGTGGCGCACTCGGCCCCTGGTGCCCCCAGGTGGCAGTGGTGCAGCTGATGGCACACACGCACCTGCACTGAGCTCTCCGAGTTGACGTCCACCTGCACGTGCGCTGTCTTGCCTCTGAGCTCTGGCCGGCGCTCCAGGCACGCGTCGAAGCTCTCCTTGCTGCGGCTGCCCAGCGTCACCTGCAGGCCCTGGAACGTCTGCAGCAGCGCGG
This sequence comes from Chlorella sp. KRBP, assembly GCA_004335735.1. Taxonomy (NCBI): domain Eukaryota; kingdom Viridiplantae; phylum Chlorophyta; class Trebouxiophyceae; order Chlorellales; family Chlorellaceae; genus Chlorella; species Chlorella sp. KRBP. Next base: position 34,066 of record QAXK01001082.1, read on the forward strand.
TCGCTGAGCTGGAGCCCACGCGTCCAGTCCCGCCCAGAATGAGCACCTTCTTGCCTGCCACGGCTGCCGTGGCCAGGCACTGCAGTCGCACTCGCCGCCGGGGCTGCGCGGCCATCGAGCTGCTCTGAGACGCAGCGCACGCCGGCCACGAAGCGGATGGTGCACGATGCCGTGGGCGCCGCTGCTGGATGGGCGCCATCGAGGCCGGCGAGTGCGATGAGAGGCTGCTCATTGCCATCATCCTGTCCGGCCAAAGCTTGCAGAATGCTGCAGGTGTCCGATGCTGTTCAGTATGAATGTGGTCACAATGTGATTGCCGCAGGCAGGCTGACGCCACGCCGTGGTGGACGCTCCCATGCGGCCGTCACGCGCCGTCCGTCCACTTGTTGAACGCATCCCAAGAGTGCGTGTCGTTGTGGCTGCAGCGCATGGCAGTGAAGAGGCATCTCTTATTGAAAATTGCCGTGGGGTCGGGTGCCACAACAGGCAAGCAGAAGCGACGACACCGCCATCCAGCTCACCTGTGGGTGAAGCCCAGCGACCGCTCCTCGTCAATGCACTCCTGCCGCCTGTAGGCTAGGACGTACGCGTTGCGCCATCCCTGCACACAGATGCCAAGGGCGCCACCATCACGTCTAGAATCGCCAAGATATGAGATGTGCGCTGCGTGAGCTGAACAGTTGCCGCCCTCCTCACCGCTGACGTGTTGGGCCCGCTGCCGTGCACGACGCGCTCGTTGTGCACGGTGATGGAGCCCCGCTTGAGGGGAACGTACACCACGTCCTCTGACGCCTCGTCAACCTGCAGCACGGGGGCACCAACACACAGTGGCTGGAGCGAGCGTCTGCACAGGGCCTTGCACGCTGAGAAGGCCCCACCAGCACATCCGTGTGGACGTGAGCGCAGACCGCAGACGGCAGCACGGTAGACCCACCTTGGTGTACAGGGCGTGCGACTCTTCACGGCTCTTGCCCACTGCACAAATCATCAGGGAGTCAGCGCAGGCCACCGCAAGGTCGGTTCACGCTCACATTCATGGGCAGGATGCTCAAGGCAGCCAAGCAGCCGTACCCACACAGACCTGGGCTAGTGCCCAATCTTGCTTTGCTGCTGGTCCCTAGGAACTTGGCTCTGCGGCTGGCCGCCCCAATTGCAAGCTGCACGTGGACACACCACACCTCCCCTGTCCACACGCCTACCTGGGAAGTGTCTCCTGAGCTCGGGCTCCAGGTGGCTGCCGCGCACAAAGCGCATGCAGCCGTTCTCCCGGGTGCTGTCGGTGACGGCCAGCCAGCACGTGGCGGTGGCCAGGGAGGACTTGAGGGGAGGCCAGTAGGCCTGCGTGATGGCAGCCGCAGCAGCAGCAGCAGCAGAACAGTGGTGGGTGGGCACCCAGAGGGCCAACCACCAGTCTAAAGAGAAACGTGCAATGACCCGGTCAGGGTGTGCCACCAGCAACAGGCCCTGGCTCACAGCTGCACGCACTAACAGTCAGTCGGGTCCCACCCAGTGACTGAACGCACCATGTCCTGGTGCCAGGCGAAGATTGAGTCCGAGGACTCTGGGCGCTTGGCCAGCAGCTGGTCATAGTCTACGTTCATGTTGGAGACGCCGTGGAGCTGGTCTGCAATGTCCTGCACACCATCACCATCATCATGAGGGCGCGCTCCACCACGGAGGCTTGTGTGCCTGGCAGCGCGGCGCCAAACCGCTCTCCAAAGCGGCGAGCCACGCTGCGCCATGGCTGTCATTGGCGTTGGCATTGGCTGGCCAACGACATGTGCTACATGCTGCCTGGAGGCCACCTGCATGCTGCGTGCGCATCCATCATTCCCCGGAGTGAGGTGCCCAGCTGCCGCCGCACCTTGCAGCGCTTCTCAAAGAGGTTGCCCTGCTGCTTTGGGTTGTAGATGCGCGGCAGCATAACGTTGTAGACGGTGAACTGGTCCGGCGCGCGGCCCAGCACCCCGCTCATGTCGCACAGGTCCTTGCCGGGCACCTGCACAGCGTCAGCACCTAATGGGTGCGCTGATGCCGCTCCCGTCGTGCTGCTGACGCTCTCTGGACGCTTCGCCGCATCCAAGGAGCGGGCCGCGCACCTCGATCTCCCGTCTCAGGTACGCATTGAACCATCCGTCCACGTGCTCCACCATCTCCTCCTCTGACATGACGCCATCCAGCTGCACGAACCTGCGTGCCAGCGTGCGCATGTCTACTGTTGCTGCTGTTGCTGCTCGCGTGCGGCCCAGTTGCTGCTGCTCCACAGCAGCAGCCAGGTGCGTCAGCCAGCGGCCCACCGCTCTCCAGTGCAGGACGGACGTGCAGCTGAGGCCTGGTGCTCACCCCTGCTCCCGCCACTGCTGCAGCTTCTCGGGCGGCACGATGTAGCGCTCCCCATGCCGGCCGCTGTCCACAGGCGACATGCTTGCTGCAGGTTTCCCAGGAGCAAGGAGAGCTGCTCTGCCTGCCTCTCCTCTCCGCTCTCCTCTTGTTTCCCCTCCCCTCTCGAGCAGACCCTCAAAAACGGCTGTCTCGCGCCAGCCAAGCGGCACCGGCTCACATGGGCCAGATCACGCTAGCAACTGTAGGTGCATCAGTGTGCGCCGCGCCTCCACGCCTGCGCTGCGCGCAAGCTGCGGCCGAGTGCCACCTCATCACGAGGACGCCGCATCAGTGAGCCAGCCATTGGCTCTTGGGCCCACGGTGAGCGCAGCGCGGTGGTCAATGTGAGCTCCTCATTGAGCCCATTGGCGCCAATCGGAGCACCGACCAAAACGCCGAAACCTGGCAAGAGCCCTGGTCGCGCGCTGTGCCGATGCCGTGCACCGCAGGGAGGCCACGCGCCTGATCGGGCGTGCAGCGTCCTTCACGAGGCTTGGAGCCTCGGCGATGCTCACTGGCGGCATGGCGGGCGATCAGGAGCGCAGGAGCAGCAGGCTCTCCACGAAGCGCGCATTGCCAGAGGCAGAGTCAGAGTCAGATGACGCGAGTGACATGGAGCAGCAGGAGGAGGAGGAGGAGGAGGAGGGGGAGCAGGAACCTCAACCCCAAGCGGAACCCGTGCCCGCGGCCGTCCCGGACGATCCTCTCGCCCTCTCGCCCCTCCACGGTGAGTGCCACCTCTTCACCAGGTGATGAGCACAGGTGGAGCCAATGCTCCTACTTACAAGGCTGCTCTGGCTGCATCCTGCAGGGAACGGTCTGCTGCAGCTTTTGGACTCTGCCCGCCAAGACTGCGCTCGTGGCCTGCCCATCGGCACACGCGTGTGGGCCAAGGTAGGGACAGCACCACCCATCTCCACACCTCCTGCTCCACTGTGCATTGCACGCAACGTTGCTGCCCTTGCCGACGTGCCACACATGCGCCGCGCGTAGGTGCGCGGCTTCTGCGAGTGGCCGGGCGTGACGTGGTGCATCACGCTGGTCCGCCGGACGCAGCTCCCGGGCCTGCTCCGTGCGTACGTACCCGGCCACAAGCTCGTGTGTTACCATGGCGAGCACACGCTCACGTGGGTGGCGCCCACCATGCTGCTGCGCGCCGCCCCGCCCATCTCCCAAGGCTTCCAGACGGGCAGTGCGGGTGATGATGGGACGTCCACGCCTGTGCAAGGCGGAGGTGGTCGGGCCGTGGATGTCAAGGGTGCAGCACAGCCGGCTGCGCCTGCAAAGGTTGCCAGTGGTGCAGTGGTGGTGGGTGGAGGAGCGCCAGGTGGAGGCGGGGGTTTGCAAGGGATGGCTGTGTCAGCTGAGGCACGGGCTGACCTGCAAGGGGATGGTGGTGCTGCGGGCCCGTCATCAGGTGGTGGTGCTGTGGGCGTGACACCAGCAGCAGCAGCAGTACCAGCAGCAGCAGGTGATGGTGGTGAGCCAGCAGGAGCTCGAGCGAGTGGCGGGGAGACGGCAGCAGCAGGGCCCGGCAGTGAGACAGCTGCACCATCAGAGGCCCCCGAACCTGAGCCTGAGGGTGTGGTGTCCCGTCGGCACAACGACCTGCTGATCAAGCTGAGGGAGTGGGGCCGCAAGATGAGCAGGTGAGTCAGTTGGCGGATGCCTGGCTAGCCACTAGTGCCCACGCAGCATGGCAGTGCACAGGGGCCTGGTTTGGGGGTCTTACAGGGAGCCTTCCAGTGCAGGCGGCCTTGCTGTGGCTGTTTACCTACCCTCACACTGCCACGTGGCAAGCCAAAACGGGTGTTGGTGCGTGCGTGTCGTTGCAGGCCCAAGCAAGTGGCGGCAGCGACGTGGGAGCTGGACTCATGCCTTGAGGAAGGTGAGCAGCTGAGTGATGGGATGGGTATGGTGGCATGCACCACGCACCCTTCCAACCACCCACAGAGTTCCTGACCCCACCTACACCTAGTGTTTAAGTACCGGACCCTCACACCCACAACCCGACCACCTGCCCACCTTGTGCAGGTCCTCCGGAGGTCAGCCGCGTGCTGCGCCTGATTGAGGCGTGGGAGCCGCCCCTGGACTCGCTCAGCCACACGTGCGCCTGCTGCGGGCAGCAGGGCGCCCAGGTCATGTGCAGGGGCTGCCAGCGCGCCGCGCACGCGATCTGCCTCATGCCGCCGGCGCTGGACGCCTCGTGCATGCCGTCGGGCCAGCCGTGGACGTGCCCACACTGCGCTGAACTCAACATGCCAGGTCTGTTGGGGAGCTTGCAGCTAAAGGCTGCCCGGAAGGCAGCAGCCCCCTTATACAGTAATCACAACAGCAGGCGGCGCGGCAGTCGGCAGGGCGATGTGGCAGGCTGCATAGTGGCATGGCGAGTCACGTGGCGAGAGGTGCTGTTTCGTCATGAGGCTGCGCTTGTGTATCATCATCATCATCATCATTACACGGCATTCGCAGTTGCCACGTTTAGCAAACTGGCGGTGCTGCTGAGGGCTCACGTGCCAATGTTGGCCCTTGTGTATGTGCATGCGGTTAGCATGATCATGCAGCATCCTTTCTGCTTGGTG
>QAXK01001083.1:0-14167 GCA_004335735.1 Chlorella sp. KRBP
CATGCCCAAGGATGTGCTCGCCGCGGCCTTTGACGGCGCCTTCCCTGCCAAGACCACCGGCAACATCTTCCGCCTGCCCAACTGCCCCTGGAAGTGGTAGAAGTGGTAGGGGGTGCTGCTGCGTTGATGTGCACCAGCGTGTGGCCGTGCTCGACACGTTGTGCACTGCAGACCATTCTTCGCCATGGATTCTTCGCCATGGAGTCTTCGCTGCGTATGCTATCGTTTGCTATCTGTTCGTGCGCCTGCAATGCAACTAATCCATTCTGCCGCATCTGCCGCACGGTCAAGGTCAAGATGTCAGACCAGGACCCACCAGAAGCGCGCAAACGCTGCGACCTGTTTACGCGCGCTGACGAGCACTAACTCACGCTCGAGAGTGTCGGGTGGGCTCTCTGGGCGTTGTGCGTGGACCTGCCATCTCACACTGATAATCCGCGTAAAAGAGTGGGACGAGCGAAGAGGCCCTTATAGGCCGCCGCGACGAGCCAGCAGCACAACACAGCGCTCAACGCTCAGCCTCTGCACTCAATTCGCTCGCCTCCCCTCCCTTGACGGTGCCACACAGCAGCATGCCGCAAAGCAGCACGACCTTCTCCCGCAACAAGATGGTGCTGCTGGCAGCAGTGGCAGCAGCAGTGGCCACCACACGCTCCGCCTCAGCACAGCAGAGCACCTTCACGCTGCCCCTCTTCTTTGCCGCCAAGTTTGGCGCCTACCCGGCGCACAATCAGTGGTTCCTGCCGGTCACCGTGGGCAACACGCCGGCCAACCTCACCTTTGACACGGGATCGTCCATTGTCTACGTGACGCCGCTCACCGGCTACCAGCCCAGCGCCAACGGCACCTGCAGCACCACCCCGTGAGTGGGCAGCACACATGTGGTCCACCGCACGGTGGATCATCGGCCACCCTCACGCGCTCACGCTGCCTCACTCTGATGCTTGGTGGCCGCAGGAAGACTGTGTACTACCACTCGGGCCCTGTGACGGGCGTGCAGTGCAGCGACACGGTGACGGTGGGCCCCGCAGCCATGGCCAGCCACCCCGTGCTGGACGTGCAGGCACAGGGCTCGTCCAACCAGGCCCTCTCAAAGGACGGAAACACAGGATGGGTGAGTGACCTTTACTTTTGAGTACCCAGCCTTGCGGCAGCAGTAGCAGCCCTCTTCGCCTGCCCACGTCCAGGGACGGCCCTTGCTGACGACGCACCTCACCCTGCCCTACCCCTACATCCGCAGGCATGCCCCTCCAACCACACGTCCGTGCCTGAGGCCTTGGCATCCCTGGGCCTCATCACCTCCCCCATCTTCGGCACCTGGGCCCCCATGGACCCGCACACACCCGGCGCGCTCATGGTGGGCGGCGTAGACGCCTCGCGCATGGCCGGGGACCTGGTGTACGCGCCCGTCATCCCAAACACCTGCTCCAGCATCACTGGGGTCTGCCTGCGCTCCGACGTGGCGCCCAACGCCTACTACTTCTGGCAGCTCACCGTCACGGTGGAGGCGGTCTACAGCGACGGCAGCACCGCGCTGCTGTGCGCCAACTGCACCGCCATTGCTGACAGCGGCACCAGCGACATCGACGGACCCACCGCCGCCATCCAGACCATCCAGCAGGGCTACCGTGGCGGCTCCAAGTGCCTCACGTCCCTGACCTTCACCTTCACCAACGGCGCCACCGTGTCCCTGCCCACTAACGACGCCGCCGGCTGCACGCCCATCATCCCCTGCGGCGCCTTTGACGACTCCATCTCACCCTCGGTAACAGCCCCCGACAGCTGGTTCACCCTGGGCGCGCCCTTCACCAGCGCATTCTACGTGGCCTGGGACATGGGCGCCACGCCCCAGGGCAGGCGCCTGGGACTGGCGCAACCCACGCAGCGCACCTGGCCAGGGCCGCTCACGCAGACGCTGGCGCAGTGCAACCAGCTGTCGGGCAAGGGGAAGAAGGGCGTTGCTGCGGGTGGGCGCGAGGGCACTGGCAGGCACCGGCGCGCGCTGGCGCTGTGAAAGTGGTGGTGGTGGTGGTGCGTGTACAGTAGCGCTTGCTGATCGTCAAGCTGCTGTGTATCATTCCTATTCGTCAGTGAGCCCTTGCGATTGGCTCTCTCATTCATTCGTTGTGTGGTCTTCTTGCCATCAGTCATCCGTTGAGTCATCAGTCGCGTGCCGTGATGAATCACTTGCCATTGGAAAGAGAGGGCGCACGACGGCAAGTGTCAATGTGCGAGCAAGTAAGGTCCAGCTTAGCAACCAGTGAGAGAAGCACTCATCAGCGCGCAAGCGCTCAGCGCCTCCACGTGTGCAGCAGCAAGCAAAAGGCCCACGCCCAGGCCCCCACTAGTACTGCCAACCCACCCGCCCAGACCTCGGCAGCAGCAGCCATCCCGCGCTCCTCAATTCCGTGCACACTGCTTGCGCGCCCATCGCCTCCTCATCAGCCTTCCCCTCATCGTCGCACGAATACCAGCAGCTCATCCGCCTCCCCCTCATCGCTTCCAAGAGGGCAGCAACGAGTCCCCTTCCTTGCCCTTGCCCCCGCCCATCAGACCCGCAAAGATCCCATCCAGACCACTCCCCCCGGCCCCGGCCGGCGCCGCCGCACCGCTGTCGCTGCCACGCGCGTACTCGCCTCCCGCCCCCGCCACCGGCGCCGCAGGAAGACTGGCCGGCGCCGCCACACTCGCACCGCTCGGCGCCACGCCTGCTCCTGCAGCACCAGCGCTGGCTGCGGCGGACGCCCCTCCTCCACCTCCGCCAAAGCCGAAGAAGCCGCGTACGCCTCCTAGCCCCGTGCCTGCAGCGGCTGCAGGTCGGGTCCCTTGGTCGCTGCTCGACGCGCTGGCGGCAAAGTCCGGGCTGCTGCTGTTGTCGATCTGCACACACAAGCATCATCGCGACATCCATGTCAGCGTGCCATCACTACAGTATGCCGCTCTCTTCGCATGAGAGCCACACCACACACGCTGCGCCCGACGTGTGCATACTGTACCAGTCGGGACCTGCCCTGCCCTGACCTGCGCCGTAAAAACAACAAACAAACAAACAACCCGCGAACAACCCAAACCACCACCGCCCACTCACCCGTGCGCCCAACAGCGATATCTTGGCCGTGTTGTCCGTGCTCAGCTGCAGCCCCGACGCAATGTGCGGCAAGCCCGCCCCACCCACCACCCCCGCTGCGCCCCCTCCTCCAGGCCCCTCAAGCGGCGCCATGACCCCCAGCACGCCCGTCCCGCCCCCCGCCGCCCCTGACGCTGACGCTGACGCGCCGTTGCCTGCTGTAGGCCCCTTGGTGAGCCAGCGGCTGGCGGCCTGGGCCGCTGCGGACGAGTAGTGACGCTGCGTGACGCCGGCAGCACCGGCGATGGCGCCGTTGGCCGAGCTGGTGCCTGCCCCGTCGGGGCCAATGGCGCCACGCTGGTTGACCTGGGAGTAGATGATCTGCAACGAAAGAGAGGGTGCACATGTGCAGGGGTGCAAGCAGCGCTGGTTGACCTGGGAGTAGATGATCTGCGATGACGAGGGAGAGGGTGCACAGGTGGAGGGAGGGGCGCAAACAGAGGTGTGGGGTGCGCACAGAAGCTTCTTGAAACACATGTGCGTGTGTGTTTTGGTGGATGGGTGGGTCGTTTGCTTGCCAGGAATGGCTGCAATTGTATTCAGCTCAGCTCGGCGTTTGCTCTCTCGCCGAGTGAAGCCCGTCGTGCATTCGTTGGAGTAGGGCCGGGGCTGTGAGCCATTCAATGGTTGGAAGCCAGCACCCACGCACCGGCTTGCACCCACGGCTGGGGCACCAGATAACGGCACCCACCCCCACCACGCACCACGCACCTGTGATGGCGGCTGCTGCGTGGGCGCGTCCACAGGCTCAATGACCTTCTTGCCAAACAGTCCGCTGAAGAAGCCGCCCTTGGCGGGCTGCTGCCCCGTGCCGGCGCGCTCCATGCCCTTGATGGGGGGGAACTGCAGGTCCACGTACGCGGTGGCCAGGATGTCGCCCACCTGCACCCACCAAGCCATTCGCAAACCGTCAATGAGGTTAGATCTCAAGCGAGCCAGCTGCCATTGATGGGAGGGCACACGCACGCGGTGGCCGAGATGTCACCACCACTGCCACCGGTGAGGCAACAGCCACGGATTAGGCAACCGGTGAGTCACCAGGTTGCGCAAGCGCCCGAGCAGCGTGTGCTCCGTGCGCGATACGCCTGGTTTCCCGGCAAAATGTTGCATCTGGCAATCACTCGCGGCGTGTGTGGACGCGCGTGCCACCCACAGCAGACGCAGGCCGACAGAGCGCTGCACCAGCCAGCCTACTTTTCTGCGAGGCCTGCCTGGCGATCTTTTGTGACGGATGCAGCATCATGACACCTGTCGTGAACGTCATGCAATGGTGATGATGGTGATGATGGTGATGATGATGCCAGCCTGTGTGCCCACCCCCCCAAGGCGCACCTTGTACCCCATGGCCATGGCGTCAGCCTCTTTGCGGATGAGCAGGCGGCCCTGCACACACACACACGCGCAGCACACACACGCATGCGCACAAGGAGGCAAGGCCAGGCGGAAGGATACTGCAGCGTAGGCACGGCTGGCCATAGTGGCAAGTCACCCCACCCGCGCCTCTGACCACCTGATCAGCCCACTGAGGCGCCAAACCAGAGACAAAAAAACACACACACTTCTGACCGCACCGATGCAGCGCCCCCCCTGCTCACTCCTGACATCAGCCCCATCCCCCCCCTCCCTCCCCTCTTTCGCTGTTGTGACCCCTCGACCCATCTCGCACCTTTTCCGTGTACTCGTCCTCGATGTCGTCGTCGGTGAAGCGGTACTTGGCGCGCGTGCAGCAGTTGAGCAGCCGGTCCCACAAGTTGAGCGCCGTCAGCAAGCAGTGCACGCCCTGCATGAGAGGAGGAGGAGGAGGAGCAGGGCGGCAAAGGCATGGGAGAGGGTGGATCAAGGTAGGTTGCAGGGAGCCAGTACCAGTCCCTCAACTGGTACCACACAAGCACAAGTGCGCAGGCAAGCACTTAGCTACACGAGACCTTGTATCTCAGTGGTCTTGCCATTGACCCTCGCCCCTTCCAAACCTCACCAGAATGACTGGGAGGTAAACGTTGAGATTGAGGAACGAGGGCAGCACCGACAGCGACGCCATCTTCTCGTCAAACACCGTCTTGATGCCTGCAGCAGCAGCAGCACATGGAGCAGCAGCAGCAGCGGCAATTTGTTGCAGGTATGGAGGCTGAGGCGACGGGCACTTCCAGGCAGCCAGCCGCCTAGAGGCATGAGAGTCATGAGGAGGGTGAGGGAGCGCTTGCATGGCTGGCCCCCACCGCCCTGCCATGGCAGCCCACCATCGCCTGCCCACTCACATTGCGATGGGTTGGAAAGCTCTCACTCACATTGCGATGGGTTGGAGGGCTCTCACTCACATTGCGATGGGTTGGAGGGCTCGCAAAAGTCCTTGGTCATGTGGATGATGTGGTAGAAGTTCCAGCAGGTGGGTGCGGCAAAGCGGCACATGAGCGAGCCGTTCTGCGTGGGCGGTGGGCAACGGGCATTGAGGGCACAGTCGGTCGGTCTGAGGCCATGGACCAAGATGACAAGGTCGGGAGAGAGAAAGAGAGAGAGGGCGTTGCGCTCTCTCTGCGCCTCCACAGTCTGGCGCGGGCGCAGCCCAGCTAAAGTTGCACCAGCGTCACGACGCTCCATACCGTCCTCTCTCCAAGTGTGCAGCAAGCCCTAATAACCCTAGCCCCAAGCCCTAGAGCCCTACCTGCATGAGGGCGGCGCCTGTGGAGGCCCCGGCGATGAGCTTGTTGTAGTTGAAGGCGTTGATGCGGAACAGCGTGTAGTACATGCACGAGCAGATGTACACCTGCAGGCGGTACACGCACGCGTGCGGTACGCGCAGTTGCGGGCACGCTGCTTGCAGCTTGTGGTGGTGGCACACGGTAGAACAGTACTGGCACGCGGCACGAGGTGAACGTAGTGGTGGCAGAAGGTGCTAACTCATCATTTTCCCCCAGTGTCAGGATGGTGAGAGCTGCGCCCACAAGTCCTCACAGGAGCCCACAGGAGCACACACACAAGCACACCGAAAGTGGCTGCTCCAGATGTAAAGCTCAACAGGCAAAGACATGACTCACCAGTGGCAGGATTGTGAAGAGCTGCACGAAGAACTCGTCGCTCTTGTCGACGCTGCGGATCAGCAGTGAGAAGGGGCTCATGTCCGGCGTGTTGACGGGGATGGTCACCTCACCCCAGATGATGCAGAAGCTCACAATCACCAGGATCACCTGCACGGCGTGTCACATACCCGATCAAGCATAAACACTGTCAAGCACAAGGGCTGCTTGCGCTAGCAGCAGCAAGCAAGCACTCGTGTCGCACGATCAGTGCGAGAGGCAAGAGAACATGGTTAGCGGATGGCATCATCAGGCATGATTACTCACCGCGTAGAAGCGGTTGGCGTAGGGCCGCACTCGCGTGTCATACACCCAGACCACCTGGTCCCAGGGGCGAGCCTGCTGCCCAGGCGTGGGCTGCAAGGGGGTGCACACAGCAGGTGCACACATTCACACACCGCGCGATTGCTTTATGGGCTGTGGGCCGAATGATTGCCAGAGACGGCTTGCAGCACCTGCACGTGCTAGTTCAGCAGCCCTGCGTCGTGCTTGTGCATGACGCATATGCTGCTGTGCGCATGGCCTTGTATGCTGCGGGACATCTGACGTGCGCCAAACAGGTGGGAATCAAGCCCCAGCTCGACGCGTTGGCCTCACCCCGGTGTAGATGAAGGTCTGCGTGGAGCGCGCCTTGACCACCGCCTCAAACTGCAGCGCCTCCACCACCACGCCAGCGTACCGCGCGTACGAACCTGCACGGCACCGCACGCACACCGTAAAGGCATCCTCTTGTCAGCACCCAGCCAGCAAGGCTCAGTGGCACGGCACAAGAGCTCGCCACGGTCTCTTTGCTGCTGGGTCTGCTGCAGCTCGCTCATCCCGCAACCCTAGGGCCGTGTGGGCTACGGCAGGGGTCCAAAACAGCGTCAAACCAGAGGCCTGCTGCTCACCCCTGTAGTCCGCAATGGCCCAGAACAGGCGCCTCCTGAGCGCGGCCAGGCCCTTCTTGTCGTAGTTGTACTCGAGGTCCTCGGCGCGCAGGTGGTCAATCTCCACGTTGCGGTTGGCCAGCTCACTGGGCTTGACGGGGGACTCGCGCTCTGCACGTGCACGCGGGGGCACCACATGCGTGGCAAGCCGAGTGCGTGACGACCTGCCCACACTGCCAGACTGGTCCACCAAGCTTGCTGCACCCGCAAACGCACGGGTGCAGCCCTCCCGTTCCGCTGTTTTCTGCCCTTATCGCAGCAACAATGTAAGCATCCGGTGTCCACACGTCACTGTAGGCATGCCAGCTGGGGCTAGTTGAACTAATAATCAGCACTCCGCTCACCTGCGTATTCAAAGACCACCTCCATGTACTTTTGCAGCGGGTCGTGGCGCCGCATCTGGCGCTGGTTGGCGTAGATGATGGTGATGACGTCGCGCAGCTCCACGCGCGCGCGCATCACCTCCTCGGCGTACTTGCCGCTCCTGCGGCCAGCGCAGTCGTATGTGTTCCAAGAGGTTGTGCGGCCACGCAGCGGCTGCAGCACTGGCGGCGTAGTTGGCGTTTGGTGGCTGTCACATACACACTAGCACTGCCATACAAGCATCACCAACGCGGAGGTTATCGCAGCCCCATGCTCTACCCTGTCAGCGCGCAGCCCATGCGATGCATGTGCATGGTGAGGGCGCACCTGTGCGCGCCCCACTTGAGCAGCATTTCAGGGTTGCTGCCCTTCCACACTTGACGGGGAATCTCAACCTACACGCACACACACGTGCACACCACCCAGGGACACTCTCCTGAGAGTCTGGCACTGTGGAGCAGGTGCAGTAGAAGCAGCAGTGGTGGCGGCAGCTGCAGCGGCTGCCTGACAGCTGCAGCGTTTACTGCTGTAGGGCAGTGGGCGCTCACCAGGCCATAGCCCAGCAGCAGCAGACCAGCAATCAGACCTGCGCGTGGTGGCACATGGCGGCACCAGGCACACACAGGTCTGTCCATGATCATTGGCTCATTCACCATCACCATCATCGGCCCCTGCCCTCCATAAAGCACAGCCGCGCACCAAATGCGTTGGAGAGGCCCACGCCCAGGCCCAGCAACTGCTTGTAGTCGATGAGCTGGAACATGAAGAGCAGCGCGATGCCTGCAGGTGCGTGCACACACAGGTGAAAAGTGAGGGCCGCCGTTAACGGCATGGGGCACAACGCCGACACGCCCAGCAAACGAAGTAGACGCCACACTGAGCCACACAGCGCGCTGGCCCCACGCCCCTGGCATTTGTGCATTGAACGTCCTGCCGATCAAACATCCTGCCAATCAAACGTCCTGCCGATCCAGAGCTCTCACCGATGATGCCGACTATGCCGACTATGCCGTACAGCAACGCGTTCTCCTTGATGCTCGTCCACGCGCGCTCCTTGACGCTAAAGTCACCCGCCTCCGAGTACACCTGCACAGCCACACCAGCACACGGCCAGGCGTCCAACCAGAGGTGCGCACCGCCTGCAAGCTGCGGCGCCACTACTGGGTAATGGTCATCTGACGACGGGCACGCCACCGAGCTGCAGCGTCTGTGTAGCCGGCTGAAGTCCATGGTCGCTGGAGGCAAAACAAAGCTGTACATTTCCTGGCCCCTCCTGCCCTGCCGCTGCAGTCGAGCCGGACCGCGCACGTCATGCGGCCATGTGCTGTGCTGCTCCTCCGCCCACCTGGTAGAAGGGCAGGACGAGCCAGGTTGCCATCTGCGTGGACCCTGCGTGTTCGCAAAGGGCAGCAGGGGCACAAGGCACGAGCGTTTGACGCGTCGTGTGCGCCGCTGAGCGGACCCCGCTCCCCCAGCCCCTCCACTGCAGCTGGCTCACAGTATGAGATGCTCCACAGCACGCCAACGAAGGTCCTGCCCTGCGTAACTCCATCCAGCGTGGTCCAGACGTCGAGTGGCACCAGCGCGACGATGAGCATGGACGTGAGCCACGCGTAGGCCGTGGCGATGCGCACAATCCATTCGACGCCCTTGTCCGCGTACTTGCGGATCCTGCGCGCGGCAGGCAGCAGCGTGTGGGGCTCGGGCTCGAGCGAGGTGGCGTTTGCTCTGACGGTGCAGCGCTGCAGCGAGCCTCACAGGATGATGATGGAGATGAAGATGCCGATGGAGCTGATGACGAAGAACGTCCACATGGCGTGGCTCCTCGCCGCAACAACCTGTGCAGCTGCACCTTCTCGCCGAGTGCTGCTTCAGCAATCGCCTGGAACGCGCTGCCAGAACGCGCCAATGGTGTGCATCTCCGCTGTGCTGTGTGCGCTCTCTCTGCTAGAGTCTTGGCGGGCTCTGCGTTCAAGCACGCCCCGGTCGCGCCATGCACAACGTTACCGGCACGCCTTGCACTCTTCCTGGGCCGCCATCACGCACCGCAGCACCTCGCTAGCCACAGCACACACCAGCTCCTCGCTCAGGCCAAGCAGGCCCAGCCAGTGCGTGCACCTTCCTGTCCCGGACGTCGCCAAAGCAGGCCGCCCCGCCCCGCGACACGCCCCACACGCAACGTCTGCTTCACTGCCAAGGTCAGCACTCCCACCACTCCCACCACCACCAGGACCACCACGACCACCACCGCCGCCATCACCACGTAGCAAGTCCGAGGCCAGCAGGACGCACGCGGCCGCCACCACCACCTCCTTGTGCACCAGCGCCGCCTCAGTCTCCCCCCACACCTCCTCGCCCGCCGGCCCCGCATCCACCTCCAGGCACGCTGCCGCACGCCCCTCTCCCACGCCCCGATCAAGCGCCTCCCGCACCGCCACCGGCCACCCCGGCAGCAGCAGGTCGCTGAACGCCGCCGCGTCATTGAGCAGCGCCAGCGCCAGCGCCACCACTGCCCGCGAGGCGCCCACCGCCGCGCCCACGTGCAGCAGGGCAGCGGTAGGGTGAGGCACCAGCAGCTTCCACTGCCGTAGCCTCAACAGGCACTGCTCCGCCTCCAGCATCTGCGCTTTGGCTGTGTAGTAGTCGTCGCCGACAAGCATGGGGCAGCTGCGCACCATTGCCGCCAGTTGAGGGCTCAGCGAGGGTGCTGGTGGTGTGGGCGGTTGGCCTGTCGCTTCGGCGGGTTGCGCAGCGGTGCTGTCGTTGCCCTGGTTTCCCACAGCGTTGGCTTGCCCACCCCCTCTCTGCTGCTCTTGCTGTGAGGATGGTGCTGCGCCGTGCCCTTGGCTAACAGAGGCGACTGCTGGTGGCTGTGCGGCTGATGGTGCTGCTGCTGCTGCTGAGGTGCCCTCCCCGTCGCCGGCCAGCAGCGTGGAGAGAGGCAGGCGGTGGTGGTCCAGCATCCAGAAGAGCACGCCCACGACGTTGAGGAGGTGGTTGTTTGACACGGGCACCTGCACGCGAGTGAGTGCCACACGAGCCGCATCGCGTTGGCTGGCGAGAGGACTGCGCCCACCACCAACCCTGGGTCCAATGTCCTTGCGCATCGTGAGGGAGCTGAGAGCCCACACAGGGCGAGCGCGTGCAGGTGGCCCCGTGGACCACTCGGCGAAGGCGCCACCCGATGCCTGCTGCCCAATCGTGCGCAGAGCATGACAGAGCCTGTCCAGATGGCATTCCACTTGCCTCTTCCACCTTGGAGGCCAGGAAGATGCACGTGGCGACGAGCACCTGCGCCGCGGTGTGCCGCGCGCCGCATACTTGAGGCTCCACCCACACACGGACCACCTGCATCGCTGCCACTGCACGCTGCAACCTTTGGTGCTTGTGTTGCGCCTGCACGCACTCACTGGTTCGCTTGGCTTGACGACGCCCTCGCCGAGCAGGTGCCTGTGCGCGTGGTAGTGGCGCAGGAACGCCAAGGCCGCGAAGGTGGGGCGCCCGGGCAGCCGCAGCAGCGTGGCGCAGGCGCGCAGCACGCACACGACCTGCACCAGCCGCTGGTCCGGGGTGGTGGTGGGACTCTGCGCTGAGCGCTTCTCTGGAGCAGCAGTGGTCTGCTGGGATGCCATTCTCTCACTTTGCAGGGTGCAGTGGGACAAACAGGCACACGGACGCTGCTGTGCGCGCTCTGCATCAGATCACGTGCGCACGAACGCACCGACAGCTTGATCACCGACAGCTGGGTCACGTGCAGGAGGGATCACCTGGTGGGTGACGTGTCAGAGCCCTGCCCGCCCTCCCAGGCCATCCGAGCCCCTGACAAGCTCCGCGGCCCGCACCACCGCCGCCGTGCCCTCCCGCGCCTCCATCGCGCCTCGCAGCGCCGGCAGGTTGACCAGGGGCGCAGTGGTGGGCCGCCCGTGCGCACACATGTGCCACAGCTGGCACGCGTGCGTGGCGCTGCAGGCATCAACGGCATTAGCCAGCACAAGCACTGAGTTGTGACTGCTGTGGCTACCCACTCTTGATCGTGAGACAGGCAAAAAGCGCCCATAATTCAAGCACGCAGCCGTTTGTGCCCCGCACCTGACGAGCTCACAGCACTCGAGCGGAAGCAGCACGTCGCCAAACATGATGGCGGTGCGGCAGGACCTGGACCTCAGCACGCGCAGCACAGAGGACGGCAGAGCCACCGTCCCAGGCCCCTCCTGGCCCACCTGCTGCTGCTGCTGTCCCCTCGCGCCCCCTTCCCCTTCCCCTCCCACGACACCCATGGTGGCACGCTCCCGTCCCGCTACCTGCCGTCCCAGCGTGCCCCCTTCCCCTCCTCCCTCCCACCCATCACCGCCACCTCCCGCCGCTGCAGCCATCCCACCGCCACCAGCCGCCATGCCGCCAGCGTCGCTGCTCAGGGGTAGGGTTTCGGCCAGCTCATGCAGCAAAGCCCTAAAGTCAGCCGCCCCCAGCGCCACGCCGTACACCACAGGCACGTGCGTGAGGCGCGCCGTGCGCTGCGGCAGCCACTCCCCTCCCTCCCCACTCCCTCCTCCCTCGCCTCCCTCGATCCCAGCCCCCCCACCTCGCCATAAACCGCCCGCCTCCAGCCAAGGCTGCGATCGCTGTTGCTGCTCTTGTCGTTGTGGATAGCGAAAGAGTCCAAAGCCCCACGCCTGCACCCTACGCCAGTGCCGCCCCAGCGTCAGGGCCTCCCTGGCACTCAGCTCCACCTCCACACCTGCGGTGTGTGGCAGGACGTTGGTGCCTTGGTGGCTCGGTGACTGCATGCTCTCGCTTGGGCTGGGGCCTAATCTTTCCTCGCTGCTGATCCGTGCTGCCTTGGTCACCGCGGCTGGACCGCCCCGTGTGCAAGCGCACACACACACACCTTGTCCTGCCACCACGGGAAGGCTGGCGAGGGCGCAAGGGTCACCAAGGCCACCGTCGCCACGCCTGGGCGCGAGGATGGGAGGGAGTGGCGCTGACGGGGAGAGCTGCACATGGTGTGGCTGCTGGTGTGGTGCTGACAGGGACTGCTGCTGCTGCTGGTGTGGTTGCTGCCCCTGTGGGCGCTGCTGCCACTGACGCTGCTGAGGGTGGTGGTGCACTTGGTGGCCCTGCTGCTGTTGTTGTTGCTGCTGCTGCCCCTGCCCCTGCCCCTGCCCCTGCCCCTGCCCCTGGTGGTGCTGCTGCATCAGGTCCCGCTGCCTCAGCGCGTGCCCCGCCACCAGCTGCCGCGTGAGGTGCTCCAGGCGCACCCGCTCGTGCGCAGCGTGCTGATCCACGGCAAGCAGCGTACCGCGCGCCACGTTCATCACAATCACGAACCGACGGTCCACCTGCAAAGGACCGTAGCACGCACACAGTGAAGTCCCTATAACCCTACAATAGATGCAAGAGTGACCGGTCACTAAATCCTCTATATCTAGCTCGTCGGCGATGCACCGCACCAACGTCACGCAAGGCGAACGACAGCAGCTGCTGACAAATGGCAACGTGGGGCGCCAGTACCCACCTGTCCCACCACGCGGCAGTCCTCAGGCTCCAGATCCTCCCTGCACACGCTCAAAGGCACCACGGCCATGCTCTGCTGCTCCACCCCACCCGCCGCACCACCCCCTCGCGCCTCCTCCCGCCGCCGCTGCGGGCCATCATCACCACCACCACCACCACCACCACCGCCGCCACCCGCACCCATGTGCCCGCCGCCCTCTATCGCCTTGCAGCCCACTCCCCGCTGCGCAGCCGGCGCTAGCGCCATGGCGGCCCGCTGCAGCCGTGCGCGAATCGCCCGCGCCACCGCACCGCCCACGCTGGCCGGCAGTGGACCCTCCAACACCGCCGCCGCCGCCGCCGCCGCCGCCGCCGCCGCCGCCGCAGCAGCAGCAGCAGCCCTGCCTGCCGTCAGCGCACCAGGTGCGCACGCTGTGGCAGGTGCGGGTGCAGAACTAAGCGCGAGCGCCGCGGCCAAGCGAGCCGCTGCCCCGCCCGCCACGTGCCCTCTGCCCGCCACCACTCGCCTCTCCCCAGGCACACCAACCTTGGTTGATGCGGCCTGAAGCCCCGTTTGCAAGCTAACCACACCAACCGCCGCGCCGGCCCCCACTCCAAGACCGACCCCGCCTAGAGTGGGAGTGGCCGTGGTGCTGGTGGGAGGGTGAGGGTGAGGGTGGGAGACGGCGACTTGCAAGCGAGGGACGTGGGTGTAGGTGGTCATTGCGTCGACGGTCAGCACGGTGCGTGCTTCCCTGTCAAGGTGCTGCGCCGTGACGGGGTTGTGCCAGGAGGACATGACGCGGCTCACCAGAGCAGCCCCTCCTCCCCGCGCAGGATCCCCTCCTGCTCGCGTTGATGCTGTTGCTGTTTGTGCTGGGAATGCTGCTGCTGGTGGTGCTTGTAGTGGTGGTGCCGGTGGTGGTGCTGCTGCTGCTCCAGACTCGCGCCCTGAGCCCATGAGGCGTGGCGGTGCCGCAAGTGGCACTCCGTGAGCAAGACTTGGAGCAGGACCCAGCCCTGGACACCCTCCCTGCCCTTCCCCTCCTCCCCCTCCTCCCCCGCCTCCTCCTCTGCCATCCGCAAGCGCCACTCGCCACTCTGCACCTTGTGCGCACCACCCTCCACCAGCGCTGCCCTCGTCACGCCGCGGCTGCAGCGCCACCCCCGCTGCCGCCGCCACC
>QAXK01001085.1:0-17398 GCA_004335735.1 Chlorella sp. KRBP
CTTCATCCCTTGCCCTCCTTCACTCGTCATCATCATCATCATCATCATCATTGCATGGCGTTCACGACAGGTGTCATGATACTGCAGCCGTCACAAAAGATCGCCTTGGCCTCATGTCCTTTGTGCTGATGCCGGTCTGTGGTGCTTCCCGCTTTGTGCCTGTTCGGTCCACTCATGGTGCCATGAGGATTGGGTTGGTTTGGCGAGGCAGGCGAGGCAAACGAGGATTGGAGCTGACCCTCACCCTAACCCTTTGCCTGTGCGGGCGCTGCGTCATCATCATCATCATCATCATCATCATCATCATCATCATCATCATCATCATCATCATTGCATGGCGTTCATGACAGGCAGGCGCTGCGTGTACCCATACCCACAGGTGCGGCTGATGGACCCTCAGACCAGTGCCAACGTGCCGGGCCTGGCGGCGACCGTGCAGCAAGTGGTACTGCCGCGTGCGCCGATGCTCGCAAGGTGCGCATACAATATGTGTACTGTACTGAGCTTTACATCATGTCTGGCAGGCATATCATAATCCCACAATTCGCATGCAGCATGGGCAGGCGCCTTGTTTCGTACGCCGCGCCCAGTTGGCAACCACTTGCTTCACCTGTATGTGCAGCCTGTACAAACCTCAACCTCACTTTGGGTGTGCCCTGCCCTGGGTGTGCCCCACCCCGGCATGCATACACAGCAATCTGCAAGCCCTCCGTGGTGCACCCAACTGATGGTGTATGTGTACAGGTTGCTCATGTCGGGCGTGGCAGGGGTGCTGCCCACCTCACGGCTGACGGACGTGGCAGGGGTGCTGGCAGAGATGCTCCGGACCTGGGGGCAGCAGGTAGGGTTCGGGTTAAGGGTTCGGGTTAGGGTTACAGCAGGTGGGCGCTGGCCTGGATGTGGTGCACACACAGACCGTGGCGGGATGCATGCTGGGGACAGCAGGTACTGCACTGCACGCTTTGCACGTCAACCACGGCGGTGTGAGGCTTGATTTATGTGTGTGTCGAGCTTCACATCTGGTGGAGCCGGTTATGGCAAACATGTGTGTTTGGAAGCCTCGCGGACATGTCAGATGGCCACATGTGGTGTGTGCATACCGGGTGTGACGCGTCGCTGCTGTCATTGTGGTGCGAGCAGGCGCTGGCGTGGCTTGGCGCGGTGGTGGCGGCGCTGCCAGAGCAGGCGGTCTCGCAGGCAGACAAGGAGGTATTCCTTGGTGAGTGAGTGTGGCATGCGTCACACCCACGAAGCAAGCAGGGCTCAGGTTACGTATGGCCCAACTCGGTGAGGCGCGCGTGGCACGTGATCGTCTGGCACCGTGGCTGCGTGCCCACGCTTGCCACGTGCAGGGCATGCTGCAGTGGTGGCGGCCCAGCAGGGCAGCGAGCGCCCGAGCGGATCGCGGGAAGGCCGGGCGTTCGTTGGGGCGGTGGACGAGCTGGCAGAGCTGTGCCGACGCAACCCACGTGTGCGGCAGGCGGCGCAGGCGGCGCTCTTGCCTCCGGAGCTAGCGGGTGCCATCGCGCTCTAGCTGCACAGCAGGAAGCCACGCTTTTATCTTATTTGCCATTCCCGCTCCCGGTCCCCGTTGGGAGCCGCGCGCCCTGCTCTGCTTTGCCGGGCACCAGCGATCCCAGGGGCAGAGTCTTGTCCGCACTGCACTGCAGTGGGCATTTCATCGCTCCTGGAGCGCTCCTGTTGCTCCTGTTGAACTGCATGCGCGGGCCAAGGCGCCATCGAGGTGCCTGGACGCTGGCGCCTTGCCACACTTGCAAAGCCAGATGGCAGCGGAACACGGAGCAGAGCATCAGCAGGTCGAGATGGCTGCCTTGACGCACTTGCCCTGCAGAAGGGGCAAATCCTCAGCGGAGTGGCGCTGTTCCGGGTGGCCCAGCTCTCGACTGCCTTCCTTCCTCGCGGCGAGCAGCCAGGGGCGCGTGCCTGCGCAGCCCGTCGTGTGCAAGGAGGCGACCTCGGATGCTCTCATCCGGATGCTGCTGCGGAAGCCCCCCGGCGCTGGAGCAGGGGCTCCTCCTTCCCAGTCCCGGACCCCAGTCGTGCGGCAAATGACCTTCCCTGCTGCCCTCCAGCAGCAGCAACAACAGCAGCAACAAGGGGGCATCAAGCGCCCTTCTGCGGCGGAGAGCATCGCTTCTGCCCTCAGGGCCACGCCACCACCGACAGAGCAGCCCACGCTCAAACGCTTGAAGGAGGACGTGCTGGGCAGCGCGGGGGCAAGACCGCAGCCGCAGAGGCCGGTGCTGGGCCCGCTAGCACCGGCGCAGCAGCAGCAAGCCACGGGCAACGCAGCAGGTGCTGGCACCAGCAAGGCGCAGCATGCGGCGCCGCCAAACGCCGGCCCCCCGCACCGGACAGGGACAGGCGGCAAGACCATGTACGACCAGGACGAGCTGAAGCGCATGGCAGTCAAGGATCTCAAGGTGAGCGGGCAGGCGTGGCTGCGAGCGGTAGCGTTGTACGTGCGCATTGCGATGACGAGCACCACCGCTGCCGCTGCATCAGGGCACCAGCACCATGTGCTCGTGACGACGTGCTGCCGCCGCAGGACCTGTGCAAGTCGTACAACCTTCAGGTCTCGGGGACCAAGGACCAGCTGGTGATGCGCGTGGTGGAGCTCCAGCGGCGCATCAAGCGGGCGCAGCAGCCAAGCACTGGCCGGTGACTGCTGAACGTGACTGCTGGGGCCCAACTTGCATACATTCGTGCAAGACACTCCCGATTCTGGCAGGCGTCGGTCCAAAGGCGCTTCACGCGCATCACGGCGCGCAATTCATGGTTACCCATAGTCAGTCTTGTCTCATCGTGTGTCATCGAACGCAAAGCAGGTGCTAATAGTGCCCATTCCCCGCAGTGCTGTGAGAGCGGTGTGTCAAGTGTCCCACTCAGGTCTCCGTTAGCACCAACCCCGCCGCCCTCGTCAAGCGTCCCAGGTCACAGGTCTCTCAAGTCAGTGGCGGGGCTCAGAAGCTGAGGTGCTTGGAGAGCAAGCTCTCAAACAGCACGTACAGGTCGGCGTGCTGCGTGCCGCAGATGTCGTGCACCACCCGCAGCGTGTCCTCGCGCGACTGGCGGTTGGCGTTGAGCGCCTTGATCGCGTCAAGGAAGTCGGTGAACTGCTCGTAGGACAGCCGCGCCCTGCAGCGGCAGCAGCATGAGCATGGCATGCCATAGGCACGCGCTATGGACCCACACCACTCCTGCTATCTGATGACGGGCTACAGCAGTACAGAAGCCCGATGTAGAGCCTGGCCCCAGCGGGCCAACAACAGGGCCCCCCCTGAAGCGCACCGGGCTTGTTTGAAGAACTCCTTGCCGTCGATAGACGGCCTCCCGTCTGCCCCGCCCGCGACCCCGGACTGCTGCGCCGTGTACGAGGGAGACTGGCTGTAGTGGCGCGGCGGGGAGCCGTACTTGGCGGCGCTGCCTCCCGCTGCAGGGCTCGGCCCTGCACACAGCATCACCTCAACCGCATGTAGTTTCGGTCACAGTGCGTGCGTTTGGCAGCCAGCGCACCTTGCATTTCGCACGCAGAAGCCCGCCCTGCCGCGCCCCGCCCCATACTGCAGCAAACGCAGGTGCTGCAGCTGCCGGCATAGGTGCTCAGCCCACCTGGTCTGGAGCTGCCGTGTGCTGTCCCTGGGTGGTATGCCTGTTGGTGCTGCTGCTGGTTGTGGTGGTTGGTGGAGCCGTAACCGGCAGCGCCCAGCGTGACGCTGGCGGGCGTGGCCATGCCCATGTGGTGCCCTGGCGCGCCGCCCGTTGAGCCGCCTGTTGCCGTGGTGAGCTGCTTGGTGGCGCTGGTGAGCACGTCGGCGACCAAACGGTCCGAGTTGAGGTCCACGGCGGCCTGGGAGCGGGATAGCTGCGACGGCTGCAGACACACACGACACACGCATGACACACATGCCGTGGCCTTCACGCTGCATGCCCAGTGTGAGCACACCTGTGCCTGCCCAACCGCCCGGACGGCCTAAGCCCTGCAGCGGCGAGTGCCTTACGCTGTCCCCTGTCCCCAGCCCGAGCCCCTCTCTCCCCAGTCCCTAGCCCCAGTGCCCTTGGCCCCAGTTTCCCCCATTGCCTAGTCCCCACTCTGTCCGCACCTCGTCGTCCTCCTCCTGCAGGTGCTGGATGAGGCTGCGCTTGAACGCCTCCAGCTTGGCTATCTCCCGGTTGAGCTTCTTGACCGTGTCTATAAGCGCAGTCTTCTCCGCCTGAAGCTTGTGCTGGTCCTCCACCGCTGACTTGTTCTGCACACGACGACGAGCAGCACAGAATTCCACCGTCGCCCTCATACCTGTGGCTGTGACTGCTGCACCGTGCATTTCAACGTGTTCGTGAGGTGTCACCTTGGCTAGGAGTTCCTGCACTTCTCCTTCAAGGTTGTTGACCCGCCGCTCCAGACTCTTGATGGTGTTCTGCTTGCCAATGACTGCCTCCCGTAGCTGCTGCGCCTCAGCCTCCATCTGTGCTACCTGCAGCACCAGCGCCACCACCTCCACTATGCTGTTGGTGCATGCATGCGAAGGGGAGGCCGTGCTTCGTGGCGGCCGCACCAAGGCGTGTGTTCCCCGTCCCCCAGCGCTGCATGGGCCAACAAACGCGCCTTCTGGGTGTGGGCGAAGGATATGACTCTGTAGGCCCATTCAAGGCGTGCGTCTGGGTCCGCGGGCAGCACTTGCTGGACCTGCAAGCACGGCACCCACGACACCGACTTGCGCGCATCCAGCGCCACAGCGCCTGCTGGCGATTGAGCCGTCCTCATGGGGTTGCCGCGCGCACCTCGGCGGGCAAGTCCGCCACTGCGCCGAGCACCATTCCTCGCTACTCGCTGACCAGCACGCCGTTCGAAATTGCTTCGCGCACTCGCCCTCAGCAACCAGCTGACCGATGCTGTATTAGTGTACGAGTCTTCGAGCGTCTTTTGGCGCGTGCTGGCGCAGCAGGCGCCAGGGGCGGGCGCGACTTTGCATGGGCAGCAGAAAAGGAGAACCAAGGAGAGGAGGAAGGTGTGTGTGTACAGGGCCGTCTAGACGGCCACCACTTTCTGGCTGCGTGAGAAGAGGGTGTCCACCACGCGGCCCAGGCTGTCCACCACGTCCAGCGACACCGAGTAGACGGCGTCGACGGGCCGCTCGTCAAACACCTCGAGGCACCCAGCGCCCTGGTCCAGCGTCCCGCTGAACTTCTTGTCCAGGATCATCTGCAGTGCCACAGGGAGTGCGGGTGAGGGGAGGAGGTGAGCGGGCGGGCGGAGCGGACGGGCGCAGCACCGGCGGGCTCCTCCACCCAACCCCCCGTCCTAGCTGCTGCTGCTGCTCGTGCTCTCACGCCCATGCACCCCGCCGCTGTGGAAGCGCCACATTATGTGCCTGCCGGCAGCACGCCACCCCACTCCTGGGCAGCGCACCTGTGAGAGCTTGGCCTCCACCTTCTCCACGGGCAAGCTGATGAGCTTGGCAATGTGCGCAATCTCCACACGGGAGAAGGGCTCAATCAAGCGGACCTGCAAGCCACACCAGAAGCAAAGCGCGCCACCATGTGGGTACGCTGCGGCGCCGCACCGAGTCCTGCCTCATCCTGCCCAAAAGACCTTCTGGTCTGAGCGCTGCGCTTCTGCCCCATTGCCCCCGTGCCTCCCTCCCTCCGTCCCTGCTCACCAGGTGCATGCTACTTGCGTGCTCACTCTGCACCGCTGCCCCTGTCCACCCCCCCACACCCCCTCCCTCCGTCTGTCCTCACCAGGTTCTGCTCCAGCAGCGTATCGTAGAGCGCCTGCAGGTGGCTGTTGATGAGCGGGTCCTCCACCAGCTCCTGGGGGTACTGCTGCAGCACCGCCTGCACACACACATGCGGACACACGGAATGCCGCGTGCTATTCCTTTTGCTTTGCAGCAACCACCTTGCGCGCGCAGGCATCAACAAGCCCCCCGCCGAGCTCTCATGAAACGTATCGAAGGCTCTCCTGATCACGGCCAGGCGCACGTGGCGCCAAGCCAAGGCCCCCAATCTTGTGCGGTTGGTGTGTGGTAGCGCGCACCTGGAAGGCTGAGAGGCTGCGGTCCTGTGACGCCTTGGCCACTGACTTCATGGCGTCCACGTCCCGACCCACGTACTTGAGCCCGGCCTTGCTGCTGATGATGCCAGGAACATCACCCGCCTGCACAGCGCACAAACACAGCACAAACACAACCACGTTGGCGCCTGTGCCTGCAGTGCCTGTCCCACATCCTGCAGTGCCCTAACCACATCCCCGGTTTCCACTGCTCAGCGCCAGTCAGCTTGCGGCGGGCCCATGTCACTGCAGGCGGCCCATGTCACTGCAACCAGCAGTGCCCCGCTGCAACCACCACCACCATGCGCACCTCCTTGAGCATGATCTTGCACAGCAGCATGTACTTGAGCAGCTGCACCGCCTTGGGCTCGCCCAGCGCAGAGTACTGCTCAAAGCCCTCGAAAAAGTAGCTGAAGGCGGTCTTGTAGTCCTTCTCCTCGGCTGTCAACGTGCCGCTCTGGCAGTCGATCTGCAGTGAGCGGCGGCATACAATGCCTTGGCGTCAGTGATGGGAGGGTGCTGCAGTATGTACCTGGCATGCACGGGCGCGGCTGGTTGTGCAACTTGGGAGCGACAGCGCACCTCTGCTTGGAGCAGCTGCTGTGCATGCTGCTGCTTGAAGCTGCTCACATACCTGCGTGGCGTTGCTCACCTCTGCTTGGAGCTGCAGGGGCACGTAGATGGCGTTGGCTGCCGTGCGCGCCGCTGTGAGTGCCGCCCGCGACTTGGGAAGGTTGCGTAGCAAGTGGTGGACTGCGGGCGGTAAGGACAGGCGGCCACGCTGCTCGGCATTGCTCCCCGTCACGCTTCTGACTCCCAGCTGTGCTGAATTCATGCTGCGCTGCCTCGTGTGCCGCCGCTCCCGACACATCTGTGCTCACCCCGGCTCTCCAGCAGGTGAATGTCCACGAGCAGCAGCTTGTCGTCTAGCTTCTTCACCTCGCTCAGCAGCCTGCGCCCAAGGACCAGGCACAGCGCCAGGCACGCTCTTCTGCCTCCTGCTGAGGGGTGCGCTGCGCCCACACCTGTCGCGGCGGCCACCCACTCACGTGCCGATGAGCTCCAGCGCCTCTTGGAAGTTCTTGCTGTCCAGGTACAGGGTGGCGAGCCTCAGCTCAATGCGCTGCCTGAGGAACGCGCGCTTCTCTGCCCGCGCCCACTCCACCTGCTCCTTGCACACTTGCATCTGCGTGCCGACGAGGTGTGGCGAGCGCGTGGCGACAGAACGTCACGCTGTGCAAAGTGCACGCCCCAGTGCTTGCGGTGCCCCGGCCCCGATACGCGGCTAGACTCTGGCGAGAACGCAAGTGAGATCGAGATCGACTGTGCTTACTTGGAGTTGCGTGGAGCCTGGCACTTTGGCGATGCTGTCGATGATGAAGCGCACGATTTTGGCCGTCTTGGCCTTGGGGATGGCCGCGAAGAAGGCGCGGAGCTGCGAGAGCAGCTCAGCCAGCCCCTGCGCGTCGCCATCCTTCACGAGAAGCTCGGCCAGCTGCGTCACCGCCTGCTCCTTGAGCTTGATGGACTCGGCGTCCGCTGCCGAGTCCGGCTGCGTCAGGAAGGCCCGCAGCTGCGCGATGCCCTCCTTGCCAGCGGGCACGGCAGCCAGGTCGATAGAGCCAGTGCTGGACGTGCTCGCTGCGGCCATCCTCAAGGTGTGTGTGCTGTGTGCTGCTCCTCCTCTGCGTGTGGGGCGCCTTTACCGACCATGCGCATGGACGCACGCGCACGCGCGTCAGAGGCCACCACCCAGGTGCATGCCCTGAGGTGCAGAAGAGGTGCTGCTGGAGCACCTGCTGAGCCCCTTGGATCGCTTGCTCTGAGTGGGCAGCAGAGAGCCGTTTTTTCTTGTGATGTGGCACCACCACCACTCACTCACCAGTGGCGCATTGCAGAGTGTGCAGCAGCAGCAGCAGGCAGTGGACGCAGGGAGATGCTGCCATTGGCGCGCCGGAGGAGTCCCTCGACCGATGGGAGTACCCAGTGGACGGCACGAGGCGTGTCGCTGCTGCTCGCGGCGTGTGTGCTCATGTTTGCGCTCGGATTCTTCTTCGGTACGCACTGCTTCCTGCGCGAGTGTGCGTGCGTGTGGAGTGGGCGGCACCCCGGCGCAGAACGGCAAAGACAACAACACGCACTGCAGGCACGCTGCGGTCGGACCGTGACGCCCTGAACGTGACCAAGGGCCTGGAGGGCCTCAATGACCAGGTGTTTGGCCGGGTGGCGCCTGAGGCCGCCGCGTCCCGCACGTCCACCGCTTCCGACTCCTGGCAGGAAGAGGAGCAAGCGGGGCCGTCTGCAGCGTCCCTGGGCGTGCCTGAGATGGCAGACGCAGCAGCTGGAGCGCCGGCACGCCGATGTGATGACTCCTGCGTCTCGGTGCGCACTTCCACCTGCGTGCGCCCCCGTCAGCGATCAGTGCCTCTGGACTGCTGCACAGAGCTGCTGCTGCATGCTCCACACCTGCGCGCAGGCAAAGGACGGCATGTGCGACGACGGCAGCCGGGTGGGCCAGGTCCAGCGCAGGGTGCTCTGCGACCTGGGCACGGATTGTACCGACTGCGGAGCGTCCAACATGCCGGCGCCACGCGGCACCTGGTGCGAGCACTCAGGATGGCATGCAGTGCCAGTGTCAGTGTGCAGTGGACGTCAGGAGTGGATGCGGGCTAATCAGCACGTCCTCGGGTGGTGAATGCGCGCGCAGGAAGGATGGTGGCCCAGTGGCCCACCTGAGGTCCAAGGGAGTTAACCTCTTCACGCGCAAGACAATCACCAAGCCGCCCTTCCAGGTGAAGCTTCAGCAGGGCCACGCGCTGCGCTCTTGCTGCACGTGGCAGCGGCCAGAGCACATGCGCTGACTCTGCTCGCATCGTCGCGTCATGTCGTTGCTGTGCGTCCTGCTGAGCAGATGCTCTACACTGACCCAGAGCAGGACCTGGACGTGTCTGAGATGATCTTCCGGACAGGCATGCTCGAGGGTGGCATCACGGCGGTGAGGAGCCCTCAGGAGCCTTTCCTTCTCGCGGCACAGCACCATCTGCAGCTTGGCACATGGCATCATGGGCTAGCGTAGTCGGGACCAGCGCACCACAGGAATGGCAGACGCTGACTAGCGCCACAGCTTTGACTGGCGCAGCGGGGACCAGCCAGCGCACCAGGCCAATGGCCGGAGCAATGGGCAGAAGCGGCTCACGCCTCGGCTTGCCACACCAATCGGCACAGTGGGGTTAGGAGCTGTTGTGAAGGCCTGCTTGCACACACGCTGAGCCTGTGCGGTTGTCTAACCTTGTGCTGCTTGTCCCGCAGATCTTTGGCCAGGTGCTGGATGGCAAGTGCGTGGACGCCGCCACGGGCAAGCGCAGGCTGGTGCTGGATGTGGGGGCCAACTTTGGGTGAGCTCGCTTCCAGTACGAGAGGGGCTTGCATGGCACGCCATGCCCAAACAGCGAACGGTCCCAATCAGGCAGCCAGCGAACACAGACGAACAAACCACAGGTCCAGCGAACTTGAGTGAGCAATCCCACAGTCCCAGACAGCTGCCCAGAGTCCCAGACAGCTGAGTCCTGCGTAAAGGAAGCGGGCGGCATCACTGACGTCGAATCACCTGCCATGTTTTTCATCTCCCGCCCAGGTACTTTTCGTTCTTTGCCGCCAAGATGGGGTGTAGGTGCGTGCGGGTGGGTCGTGAGGACGTTGGGCAGCAGCCTGTGGCAGCCCACAGCATAAGCTCCTGGCGCGCTAACTCGCCCATACACACGCCTGCCCTGCCAATGTCCACAAGACAGGTGCAGCAGCAACAGCCCGTGGGTCTCATGCACCTGTGCACTCCCGCTTGCAGGGTGATTGCCTGGGAGCCCGTACCGCACTTTCGCGCCATTCTAGAGTATGGTGTGGCAGCGAATAACCTCTCGCACCTCATCACCGTGCGGGGGCGCGCCATTACCAACGTGGACGGCGAGCACATCACCATTCAGGTGCGGAGCGGTGCTGGCCCTCTTGAGAGGGGCCGCTTGGTAGACCTTAGCTCTGCGCTCTGCACTCGGCTGCGGGTGGGCTTGTCTGCAGGCTGGGTGGGCCCACACCGGTCGCTGCTGATCCTTGCTGCCTTGGTTGATGCGGCCTGAAGCCCCGTTTGCAAGCCACACATATATAGGTGCTGATTGGCTCTGGCCTGGTTTGATGGCTGGCTGCAGGCACCCACCAAGGGTATCTGGGGCACGGCAAGTGTCCAGGGCATCTCACAGTTCCAGAGCCAAGGTGCGGCGGAGCAGGCGCTGGGTTAGCATGACAGAACAGCTGCTGCGTAGCTCCCGAACTGTGCTGTAGCACGCAGGGGTGATTGTTTTCCGCCCTGTGTTGTCCGCAGCGCCGGCGCCGTTTACTGTGCTCAGCGAGCGGATTGACAGCGTGGTGGACGAGGACGTTCTGCTCATCAAGGTGAGCAAAGGGTTGGGTGCCTTGCTGTGTGGATGCAGCTTGTGTAAGAGAGAGAGGGGCTGCTACAGCCATGATTGGCGATGGGGCCAAGCGTATGCATTATTCTCTGGAGCCCACGTTGCCGGCACGAGTGGAACTGAGCCCTGACACGCCATGGCGCAGGTGGATGTGGAGGGCTTTGAGTCCATGGTCTTCAAGTCAGCAGAGCAGCTGCTCAGCCGGCGGGTGGTGGAGCAGATCGTGCTAGAGTATAACCCAGGTGCGCCGCACTGGCCTTGCCAAAACGTAAGCAGCGGGGCGGTGCGAACTTGCAAGCCCTAACCCTCACCCTCACCTGAGCCGCATGCTCACGCCTGGCGCTCATGCAGGCATCGCTGAGCTGGCGGCGCAGCGCCGCAGCGGGTTCCTCAACCTGCTGCAGGACAACCCAGAGATGCTGCTAAACCTCCTCAGAAAGAACTTCCGATGCGGCATGGTGCGGCACACCAGCAGCTGCGAAATGTGCAGTGTGGCGTCCTCTGCCTGCCAGAAATGGCTACACGGGATGCATTTGCAGCTCACGACACCCACGACTCGCCCTTGGCGCTTCTCCACATGCCTGTTGCCAGCAGTTCTTCTACACGTTGCCAAGAGTGTGCCTGAGCCGTGCCGCGCAGCTGAAAGACCGTGTGTTCTTGCACTACGTGCGCAGATGCACGACCACATCTCCAAGGGCGGGCTGTTCCCTGACGGAGAGTTCCCCGCCCTGCCTGAGGTGGTGGCCTCACGCCTACGATACGACCTCGAGGTGTGTGTGGGAGGTGGCTTGCACATCTCCGTTGGGGGGTGCTGCAAGGCTGATGGGGATGCTGCAAGGGCATTTGCCCCACGGTGCACGCCGTCCACTCCCCCGCCATCGTGACGTTAGTGCCAGCACCCCCAGCGGTCCACCGACACTGCTTGCATCTGCTGTGCGCTGCGCTGTGGCCTGGCCCGACTGACCCGCGCGCAGGACGTCCCAGTGATGCGGCGGCTGCTGCCGCTAGCGCTGGCCAACGACTTTGTCGCCGAACAAGGCTTCACGTGCCCCATCAAGCCAGAGCTCGTGTGAGTATGTAGTGTAGCAGCAAGCACTGGGGTCACAGCGGCACGTGTGGGCAGGATCTCACGCGCTGGGCGCTCTTCAGCGCTCTGTGCCTGGCCTGTGGGTCGCCAACTCCTCCCACGGCGCTGTGTCTGCACCATTCACCTGCACCCCTAAGAGCCTGTTCCTGACCCTGCGTGTGCATCACATTGCATCATGATGGTCGCAGGCTGCTGAGTGGCGAGTGGGGGTCATGCGTGCGCATGCCTGAGGACCTGCACCCCAAGAGCCTGAGGTCGGCCTTCCCTTACAATACCAACCTTTGGTGCGCTAAGGAGGGCAAGCTCATGAAGGTGCGCGCTAGTGTGTGAGGAGGGCGTCAGGATGCCCTGGTCGCCGGCCCTTGGCACAACAGCACTGGGGCGTTTTGCAGCTAGCCGATGTAGCTGCACCAGGTGCAGGTCAAGACGAACAGGGCAGCAGGCCTGAGGCGTCCACACCTGTCGAATCTTCCCTCGCTGCTGATCCATGCTGCCTTGGTTGATGCGGCCTGACGCCTCGTTTGCAAGCTACACACACACACACACCCGCGTGCAGTTCAGCGGCGTGGCTGGGGCCATGGGTCCTGAACAGGACGCCTCCAAGGAGTGGACCGTCAACACCCGAGAGGCTGAGCCCTTTGCCATGGCGGCGAGGGCTTGCAACTACCTGCCCGCTCACCTGCTCGTCAAGAACAGGTCAGCGGTGCCTGATGGGCACCAGGCCTGAGTGCACCTGGGCGTGAAAGCTCCATGTGTGCACGACAGGTTGATGCCTCGCACTGTGCCAGGCAGACAGCACCAAAAGCACGAAATCAGGGCGTCTGGAGGCCTGGACTGGCCCTGTGCGGCCACCTAATGTGCATCCTGCCCTCGCGTGTACGCATGTGCAGGTGTTCGTGTGACTGGGGCGTCAAGCAGGGTCACCCGGAGGCTGCCGTGGCAAAGTGCAGGGTGGAGGAGGCCCTGGTCACCAAGCTGCTCAGGGAAGGACGCCTCACCTTCACGTGCGTGGCGCTCAGGCGGCGGCTGTGCTGTGGGTGGTGGTGGCTGGCTGGCTGGCTGGCTGCTGCGGCCGGCTGGCACGCATCACACGGCTACTGAGCCACAGGCGCGGCACCTCCACTTGTGCCAGCAAATTGTCGTCCCCGCCGCTGTTGCACTTGCAGGGATTACGAGTTCCACGGCACCGCCACGCAGTGATTCACAGCCAGGACGCGCGGACGCTACACAGCCTTCGAAGTATGTACAGAAGGGGCATCCTTGCGGTCACCCTTGCGAAACTGACTGCATCCATCTGCCGTGCGTCCACTCTCGACGCTTCATAACCCCGCAACTTGTACAGCGCCCTTAGTCAACTGCATGCACTAGCGTGCAACCACTTGGATTCTGTTTTCGTTGGCATTCCACACGCTAACTGCAAGAAAGCTTCGGAGTCTCATCCCGCTCGCCATGACGACACGGCCGCTGCACCGGATAGCTGCAAACCGTAGTCAGCGCGGGTCCGGTACACCTCAACACCTGCACCCACGTGGCCCACCACAGCCTTGCAAACCTCATTTGAGGCAGCCTCCCTCCCGTAGCTCTTGCGCCTGGGTGAGTATGCCACCCCAGAGCAGAGCATCCACAAACAGGCGCACCTACAGACTGCACGGCAGCCGAGAGGTTCGGTATGTGCGTCTTGCTGATGGCCACGCGCACGGCGTGCAGCGCTGCGTGCTGCTCCAGCACCTGGCGCGCCACGGCGTGCACCACCGACTCAAGCAGCAGGTGCGGCGCGCCCTCCACCACGCGCTGGGCGGTGCTGAAGACGTCGGCGTAGCTCACCTGCATGCAAGCACATGGTTGCAACCACACACGCATAGTTGCAAGATGATGTAAGTCATCATCATCATCATTGCATGGCGTTCACGACGGGTGTCATGATGCTGCAGCTGTCACAAAAGATCGCCATGTGAGTGACCGGCTTGGTGTAGCGCTTGATATGCCAGCACCTGCCCACCCCTAACCCCTCTGCAGCTTGTGCATACTGTGGCATGGCCGGCACAGGGCGCAGGAGCCCCAACGCCCATTCCCCTCCCAACGCAGTGCTACCCTGCCCTGGCCAACGCACCGTGTGGTGCAACTCGTCAGAGGCTCCGGCGCTCCGCAGGTCCGTGTAGAGGGTGAGGTCAACCACAAACGGCTGGCCCACTTCCCGTTCCTGCACACAGTGCGTACGGGGCAGGTGGCCTGCTGATGCGCTGCCACAAACGGTCCCTCGCTCAACGTGTGCAGCTGGAGTGTTCACGAGAGATAGGGAGCGAGCGCGTACCCCAGGCAGCACGCCATGGTAGCCGTAGAACCGCGCCCCCCGTATGTGGATGGCGTCGGTCATGTGGGGCCGCGCTAGCTGTGGCTGCGGGTGCTGCGGCGTGAATCCCGGCTCCTGCTGGCTGGAAGTGGCTCCTGCTGGCGGCGGCGGCACAGGGGCGGCGGACGCGGCAAAGGACCTTGTGGGGCTGCTGCACTGCGCCAGTGTGCCAGTGGCAGCTTGCGGGTGCGGCTGCAGCGCTGTGTTGCCTCCTTGCGTTAGCCCGCTGCAGCCGCCAGAGAGCATGTGTTGTGCGGCAGCAGTACATGCACAGCGCCAGGGGCTGCCGTGGATGGCTGCGGCTGCGGACACTGCCAGGCGCTGGAGCACGTGCGCCATCGTGAGGCGCGATCTGTGATGGTCAGGGCGCCCTGACCTGGCCAGCGAGGTAAGGAGAGCAGGAGATAGTGCTGCAGCTCTCAGGCCTTCTGCAGCGGCCCATCACTATCGACATGGACATCCACCCGGTGGCTTGATGCGCCGAGCCGAGAGGAGTGCAGCGCAGGCGGATCCAGCGGCAGCAACACCGAGCAGCACCATGCAGCACGTCATCGGCAAGGTCGGAGGGGCGCCATTCGTCGCTCGGCCGCCACCTGTGTCGCGCAGGATGGTCATCGTGGAGATGGGCAGGCGAGCCAGCAAGATTGCGGAGCGCAAGGTGCGGGCCACAGGAAGCACGGCACGACGGCCTCATCCCCGTCACCCACACGCGCACAAGCTGAGCGTGGCGTGCACAAATGGCGTGCAGGGCAAGCGCGACGCCAAGAAGGCCAAGATTTACGGCCGCATCGGCAAGAAAATCATCTCTGTGTGAGCAGTGGCGCCGCGCCGCGCACGTGTACAGCCACGCTCGACCCACACACTATGCGCGGCCCCTGACGCAGCGTGCCAGTGATGCACCACTCGTTGCAGTGTCAAGGCGGGCGGCCCAGACCCCACGGGCAATTCTAAGCTGGCAGACGTGCTCAAGCTGGCCAAGGACGCCAACGTGCCAAAGGACATTGTGGAGCGCAACATCAAGAAGGCCTCGGACAGCAAGCAGGGCGACTACCAGGAGGTCAACTATGAATGCTACGGCCCGGGCGGCACGGGGTTCGTGGTCGAGTGCCTCACGGACAATGTCAACCGGTGCGTCGTGTTCGCGGGCCGCTGCAGGAGGTGGAGCTCTGAGCGCCTAAACAGTGCCAGTCCTGTGGGAGGGCTAAGGAGCTGCACCGCAATGCAGCTGGGCGGTGGGCCTGGGGTGGTTGCGTGTGCCCCGATGCTGGACACGGTCAAGCACCAAGCCAAGGCCCCACCAAAGGCGCCGAGAGGAGACTTTGGCAAAAGCCCAGGTGGTGGCGATGTACCTGTCCCGCAGGTCAACACGATTATTGTGGTGGTGACGTACCGCCTGTCCCGCAGGTCAGCGTCCGAGGTCAAGGCCGTCATCACGCGGTCGTGGTCCAAGGTGGCGGAACCAGGCTCAGTGCTATTCAACTTCACGCGCTGCGGCCAGGTGAGCAATTGTTGGGTGATTGTGTCTATTTCAGTTGTTTTTGCGGAGCTGTGAGCTAAACAAGAGGGCGCACGCGCCTGGGATCATAGACAGGCGCGTCTCCCGCGGCTCCACGGGGGCCTGTGAAGCAAACTCTGCAGGCGGGCCGCGTGCTCGCGGTGGCGTCTTGGACATCGGGCCGTGCAACTTGGTGCGGCGCAGATATACCTGGAGGGGTCCAGTGAGGACGCTGCCTTTGAGGCGGCCATGGAGGCGGGTGCTGATGATGTCATGCCCGTGCCGGCCGAGGATGAGGGCGAGCCCAGCACCAGCTACCGGGTCTTCACCACAGTGGAGCAGTGGGCTGGCGCCAAGACGCGCCTCAAGGAGCTGGGCCTGAGGATCAACGAGGAGGAGAGCGGGCTGGTGTTCAAGGCCAACGCGCCGGTAGAGGTGAGGGAGTGTGTGCGCACGGTAGAGGTGCGGGAGTGTGTAGCTTGCAAACAGGGCCACCGTGTAGGCTGACCGCCCCTTGTGTGTGGCCAGAGCATCGCGTGGAACGGTGGCTGCGTGTGCCTGGCTGGCCGCCCACTTTGCAGTCACACGGTCGTGTGCACGCCTTGATGCCTTGGTGCTGCAGGTGGACGACGAGGCCTTCACCAAGTGTGAGACGTTGATGGAGCGGCTTCTGGAGCTGGATGACGTGGACGGCGTGTACAGCAACTGTGAAGGGCTCATTTAGGCGCATGCTTGGTTCCTCGGACATCCGGATTGCAATGGCTCTCTCCCTCACGATACATGCAGTTGACAATGGACCAGACAGTAGATGGCAAAGCAGACTGCAGCGGCAGCCAAGGACAAGGGGCAGTCTCAGCATCAGAGCGGGCATGGAAAGAATACAGAGCACGCCTGCGGCTATGCCTACGCCAACATGTGCAGCTACCACTAACAAGAGCGAGGGCAAGGGCAGCAGTAAGCAAGCAAAGCAAAAGCAAGAGCAGCTGCAAGGAAGCACGGGCAAGAGCGCGGAAAGATCAATAGTGAGGTTGCTGAGAAGCTGCTCAGACCAGAGACGCGAAGTCTCACAAGGCGCGGGGCTGCGTGTATGTGGATGGGCCTGGCCATCCAGCCATTGACCCATGCCGCCTCTCGCCCAGAGGCCGCTGCCCCAGCTGCCATTACTTGAACATGCTGCAGGCACAAGCGGCGCGTGGCACAAGCACACGAGAGTACCCGTCAGCATCTCTGAATCTGCAGACTGTGGACTCTCTGGCTTTGAGTGTCTGCTACAGCCACGCACAGCCTGCCGCACCTGTAGATGAAGGCTCCAATGGCCAGGAGGATGCAGATGAGGATGACGTCGACGCAAAAGTTCCTGCTGGAGCGGAACTGCGTCACGAGGCCCTTGAGCTTGGCGTTGTTGCCCTTCAGCTGCCCAGTCACCTTGTCCATCTGGTGCTCAATGTCATCGATAATGGGGTTCTGCCGGTCAAGCTGCGCGAGCGGCGCAGCACGCACAGCCACAGCAATTCGGTTGTGTGGCCGCCTGGGCTGCACTCAGTCGCACTGACTGCACCCCGTGACTGCACATGCCACACCTCTTCCCTCATGTTGCGTGCATGCCTGAACCTGCACATGAATGACTCCAACAGCACGCACCTCTTCCTTCATGTTCTTGGCAATCTCCCCCAGACGCGCCACGCCGTGCCCGATGCGGTCTAGCTGCTCGTCCTGCTTGAGCTTGGTCATCTCAAACTCCTGCGGCATCGGTGGCAGGCAACAGTACAGGCAACGGTAAGTGGCCCTGCCATTGCTGCTGAGACCCTCGCCTGCTTGCACAGCTGAGACCCTCGCCCTGACGTCCCTCACCTTTTCAAACTGCTGCGTCTCCTCTGTGTGCTGATAATAGAGAGGGTTGTGCGCCGCGTGCTTGCCCTTGCCCTTGCCCTCC
>QAXK01001086.1:0-11165 GCA_004335735.1 Chlorella sp. KRBP
GTGTGCTGTGTTTGTGTGTGTGTCGAGCTTTGCATCTGGCGCGGCCACCTCTGGCGAGCAGATGAGCTAGATAATCATCATCACGCACAGAAACCATATGTGCATGCTGCTGGCGCTTGCTGCAGGCACCGAGGTGTTCCAGAGCTACTGCCTGCTGTCGTGGGACTACCAGGACAGGCAGGACCAGTGCCAGTCGGTCTATGGATTCAAGTGCCAGTGCCAGAGATGCAAGGTGCGGCTTCTGGGGAGCCAGTGCAGTCCGTGTGCGGCTTCAAGCGCCAGTGCCAGAGATGCAAGGTGCGGCTTCAGGGGAGCCAGTGCAGTCCGTGTGCGGCTTCAAGTGCCAGTGCCAGAGATGCAAGGTGCGGCTTCAGGGGGGCCAGTGCAGTCCGTGTGCGGCTTCAAGTGCCAGTGCCAGAGATGCAATGCGACTCCTCGCCAGGGCTCATCACCTTCCACCTGCCTGCTCGTCACCAGCCAAGTGCCGCATCGGGCAATGCCTTGTCCTGCTTCCTGCCTGCCCCATGCTGTTTGTTCGCCGCTTTGCGCTGCTGCCACCGCGCCCTTCAGTCATTCCTGTTCCATTCCTGTGCCATGCTACGCAGCTGGAGCAAGGGTGGAGCCTCG
This sequence comes from Chlorella sp. KRBP, assembly GCA_004335735.1. NCBI lineage: Eukaryota > Viridiplantae > Chlorophyta > Trebouxiophyceae > Chlorellales > Chlorellaceae > Chlorella > Chlorella sp. KRBP. Next base: position 628 of record QAXK01001086.1, read on the forward strand.
CAGCACACGGCCAAGCCGCCGCAGACGGCACCACCCACATGCACGGCGACGGCAGCGGCAGCGAGTGGGAGACTGATGACGAGGCGCAACCTCCCGCAACCACCTCCACCGCCGACCCGCAGCACGACGGCAACGGCAACGGCGACGGCACTGGTGGGGACATGGAGCTGGGCACGTCCCCGGCCATGGGCGCAGGCGCAGCGTCCCTGCCGCAGCCTTCTGTACTGCACGCGCAAGCCGCGGCTGGAGGGACCGGGGCGGTGCTGCAGCCATGGGCGGCGCCGCCAGCGCTGGACCCTAGGGCTTGGCGCAGCTGGCCCATGCAGCCGGAAGAAGCTGACCCTGGGCCGCTGGACGCCACCTACCTGCAGCTGTTTCTGCTCAAGCACGTGTGCCCGGTGGGGGGATGCCTGGGTGTGCTGGCGCCGCAGGGTGTGGGTGTGCAGCTGCTCGAGTGCAATGTGTGCGGGGCGTTGAGGTCAGAGGCTGACTTTCTGGCCGAGCTGGAGGGGTGAGGGTGCTGGGTGAGGGTACAGGCGACCTTGCAAGACCAAGGGACAGGCTTAGGGACCTTGCATTTAGGGGCCTTGCAAGGCTAAGGGACGGGTACCCAGTGGGCGTCTGGCAACGTTGGTTTGGTTGTAGGAGGCACAGGTCGCGAGAAAACTCGCACACATTCCATTTCCATTCATTGCACCCAAAGCGCTTCCCCCCCCCTTATATATTCCCGCTGTGCGTTGCGTGCGTTACGTTTTGCTCCCCATGGCGTGCACGTGTATGCTACACGCAGTGCGAGTGCAAGGGCCCCATGACACCATACAGCGAGGCAAAGCTGCCCTCTTGAGCCTCATCCGCCCATGAAAGCCGCATGCCAGGATCACGAGGGGAGAAAAGTCACGGGGTCAGAAGCGCGGGTTTTTCACTTGCCCCTCGGCTGCGGCGTGGTAGCGATGCTGGCGGCGCTGGTGCGCCGCGCGGGCGCCGCAGACCCCGGCGCCCAGTCCTCTCGCGGCGGCGGCGGGGGCGGCGAAGCCGTGGGGCTCGGCGCGAACTGCGCCGGGTGCAGCGCGGGGTGGTACGCCATGGCGCGCGCCGTCGCTGACGACTCCCCCCTGCGCGACATGCACACATATTGTTCACACGGTTGCACCTGGACCGCACAGCGCGGAGCACGCGACGACAGGCACCTCGCCAACTCGCACCTGCCGACGATGACTGGCACGGCCCCGACGACCGCCGCCACCGCCGCCTGCTGCTGCTGCTGCGACTGGGCCGCTGCTGCTGACGACGATCCTTGCTGCAACGACTGCGGTGGGTAAGTGGACAGCGCGTTGGGGAAGCCGGCCGACAGCGACTCCGCCGTCAACAGCTGCGCGCTGCCCGCCGAGCCCATCGCGGTCGTCCCCACCGCACCACTCGCACCCGCGCCACCACCAGGAGACTGCACGCCGCTGGCAACAACAAACGCCGGGTGAGGCACCGTAGGTCTGGCTGCCCCCCCGCTCCCAGAGGGCAAAGGTGCCTTGACAATGTCGAAGGCCTGAGATGCCATGTACCCTCCAGGCCTGCCGCCTCCCATTCCTGCAGCTGCCGTGCCCCGTGCCGCTGCCGCTGCCGCTGCGTGTGCAGGTGGCTGTTGTGGTGCGGAGGAGGGAGCGGCCGCAGGCTGTGGGGCTGCGGGCGGAGGAGTGGCTTGGAGGTGCGGCGGCGGGGCGATGCCAGGGGGCAGCGCTTGCTGCGCCGGCACTTCACTGTCCAGCAGTATGGCAGAGGTGCGGTGCACCCTCCCGAGCGATGGAGAGGCGGGGGTGTTGGCGGCAGTAGAGGAGGGAGGGGCGGGGAAGGGGATCATTCCGGTGCTGGAGGCGATGAACTGCGGGGCGGAGGTGGTGAGGGTGGCGGCTTGGGGCGGGGGCATGGTGACGGGGCGAGAGGAGGGCGGGGAGGCTGCGAGAGGGTGCGCGTGGGGGATGGGGAGGTGGGCGGGCGGTTTGGTGGGGAGGGGGGCGGTTGGGAGGGGCGGCCAGATGTTGATTGTGGTCTTGACGGGCGTGGTGGGTTGGGGCTGTGTGGCGGTGGCCGTGGTGGTGCTGGGGGTGGCGGTGGCGGTGCCGATCACGGGATGGGTGGCCTTGGGGGAGGGAGGGGTGGGCGCCGTGGGTGGTGGGCCGGGAGGGGCGGAGGGCTGGGTGGGGAGGGGAACGGGGGGCGGGCTGGGCGGGGGTGCCGGTGCTGGTGCCGGTGCCGCACCTGCACCGTGGACAACATTTGCAGTTGCACAGGCAGCTCGGTGGGGATCTGAAACACTGCTGTAGCCGCTCGCATTTGTGTCACTACCACCACCCATCGCAAAGGCATGCATGCACTAGTGCGCACGGCACTGCAAAGGCGCAGCACGTCACGGATCCCACATACCTCGAGAAGGGGTGCCAGCAGCTCCAGGGGTGCCAGCAGCCCTGCCAGCCTGCTTGGGTGGTGAGTAAAACTCGCTGGCTAGCCTGCTGGGCATGGTGCTGTCTGTGGTGGCCGCAGGCTCACTGCCTAGCAGGCGTGAGAGAGGGGCGGCCGGTGCTGGCGGCGGCTGTTGTGGCGGTGCGGTTGTTGTTGCGGTCGGTTGAGGTGGCTGCGGAGCGGATGCGGGCGGGTGGGCGGCGGTCTTAGCGGCGGAGGGGGGCGGGTGGGAGGGCGAGGCGGGCGTTGGCGTTGGCGTTGGCGTTGTCGTTGGCTGGGGCTGCTGGTGTTGGGGTGGGTGGGGATGGGGATGGGGGGCGGAGGAAGGAGGTGGAGGGTGGGAGGAGGTGATGTCTTGTGCGGCCTGAGGCGGCAACTGCAGGTGCGTGGAGGGGGGCACGATATTTGACAGTTGGTTAGGCAGAGTGCGTGTGGTGATGACTGCAGCCTGCTGTCAGTGGACCCCGCAAACCCGCACCATTGCCAGTGCGGCCATGAGCTGCCACTCCACCTCCTCCTCTCTTCCCTCCCACTGCGCCCTCTCAGCACCAAGCAAGCCTATCAAAAGGCACCGCACCTTTGCCAGTGCGGCCATGAGCTGCCACTCCACCTCCTCCTTCTTGCCCATGAGCTGCCGGTTGATCGCCAGCTGTGTGGACAGGGACTGCTCCAGCTGCGCCGCACGAGCGCGGAGCTCATCAATCTGCCGTCCAAGGGACGCTATGCCCTCCTCCAGGCCGGCAACCTTGGACAGAGCCGCCTGCTCGTTCACCTGGGGGGAAGGGAGACGTGACAGGGTGAGCAGCAAGGTGAGAAGGGTGAGGCTGGCGTGACGGACAGAGCTGCCTGCCGCTCATCTACGGACGTGACAGGGTGAGCAGCAAGGTGAGAAGGGTGAGGCTGGCGTATTCAAAGACAGATCCGCCTGCTCATCCACCCAGGTGCACGCTAAAAGGGTGCGAGAGCGGTCACCATCCGACATGCCGTTGGTGTCCATGCACGTGTCTCAACAGATGCAAAGCACGGCCTCACACCTGCAAGCGCTCGCCCATGCAGCGGTGTGAACTAACCTTCCTCACCCCTCTTCCCTCCCGCCCTCGCCCGACCCCCGACTCTCCCACAACTGCACACACCTCTCGTTCCGAAGTATCAACGCCCCGCTCATGCATGTGTGCTGCGGGACATCTGATACGCCCACTGAGGCGCCAGACCAGATGCCACACACGCTCGCCGGTTTGCTATACGTGGCAACTGCGAATGCCGTGTAATAATGATGATGATGATGATGATGATGATGATGATGATGATGATGATGATGATGACACGCGCTCACCCATCGCTCGGTGCACTCCTGCCGCATGCCCTTGACCTGGTCCTGCAGCACACGGTTCTGCATGCCCAGCTCGCCCTGGCGCTGCTCCGCCTGCAGCGCCGCCTGGCCCGCCGCCGCCGCCCGCGCCTCCGCCTCGCTCTCAGCGCGGCGCGCAGCGGACGCTTGGTGCTCCAGGTCCTCCTCCTTAGCGCGCAGCTGGCCCAGGAACTCTTCCAAGTCGCGCTTTTGCGCCTGGACGTCCTGCAGAGGGGCAAGGGTGAGATGCACAGGATCGTGGTTGAGTCTGTGCGGTCACGCGCAGCTGGCCCAGGAACTCTTCCGAATCACGCTGATGGCTTGGGGACGTCGTGTAAGGCTTGGGATTGGATCGCGGGGAGGCTGCAGGCACACAGAGCGCCTGCGCACCTGCATCTGCGTGGCGTGCTGGTGCCGTGCCTGCTCCAGCTCCCTCTCCAGGCTCTCGGCGCGCTCCATGGCGTGGCGCACGCGCTCCTCCACGCTGGCCCGCACCTGCGCACACACATGGGGAGAGAGAGGCCGCTTGCAGTGGGAAGCCACATGTGAATGCAGGCAGCACATGGGGGTACGGGTGGAGGGCGCCGCCAGGCGTTGGGGCCGGCCGGAAGCCTGTCCCCAGCGACCCCAAGGCCGAGGGGGCGGCGGGGGAGCTGGGGGGCGCCCAGGTTTCTGTGTCTCCAAGGCATCTGCCGCCAGAGATGGCCACGCCAGATACATAAAGGTCGGCACACACACACACCAGGAGCGGCAGGAGGGCAGTGCCTCGCAATCGACTGCCACCTCTAAGTGTCCAAGGCAGCACGACTGAGAGGGGCCCTTTGTTTCCCTTTGTGCTGTGAGAAACGGTTGGCACCTTGCCATGCACGCGCACAGTGAGCCGCTGCATTACTGAGAGGGCCCCTTGGTTTCCAATTGTCCTGCGAGCCCACAGGCATCTTGCCATGCAGGCACAGTGGACTGCTTCGCACCTCGTCAAACCATGGTCCCCTCTGCTGCTCCGCAGCCATAAACGCCTCGTCAAACCATGGTCCCCTCTGCTGCTCCGCAGCCATACGCGCCTCGTCAAACCATGGTCCCCTCTGCTGCCCTGCAGCCATACGCACCTCGTCAAACCACGGTCCCCTCTGCTGCTCCGCAGCCATACGGTACTGGTTGCGTTCGCCCTGCGCCAGCGCCAGGTCCGCCTCGGCCTTTTTGAGGTTCATGACGAACACCAGGTTGTCTGCTGTCAGCTTGGCCACCGTCTGCAGGCACGTGCACACACACACACACGAGCGTGCACGCGAAGGAGGTGTGACGTGCTGTGACGTGCTGTGACGTGTGAGGCGTGCAACAGGCAGGCAGGCCCACTGGCCCGACAAGGCACGGCTGCAGCTAACAACACTAACACGACGTGCTGCCTGGGTTGATGCGGCCTGAAGCCCCGTTTGCAAGCTACACACACACGTCGACTTAACAGTCCCTAGAGGATGCACGACGTCCCGCCGCTCACCTCCTGGTGCCTCTGCGCGGCGGCATTGGCCTTGTCCGCCTCGGTCCTCGCCGCCTGCAGCACCGCCTCTGCGCGCTCCCTGGCCTGCTCCGCCTCGTGCTGCGCGTGCTGTGCTGCGCCCGACTGCTCGCGCAGCTGCGACATCTGCGCCCGGACCTCCTCCATGGCGAAGTGCAAGGTCTCCATCTCGTCCTCCCTGCGCGTGGGCCACGCCAGGCGAACACGTGCTGGTGTGGTGGAATAGCAGCGACAGCGGCAAGGAGCTCTTGGTAGCCAAATCCACCTGCGGACTCTCGCCCTGCACCCACGCCCCGGCCCCGCCCTACCCTGCCCCGCCGTCCCCACGCCCACCCTAGTCGCAGTCACCCTGCTGCTGCTGCTGGCCTGCCCCGCCGCCCAGCCCCCTCAGCCTGCTGCCACTCAACACCCGCCCCCCTCCGCCACACACCTTTGCTTGAGCTTGGCCTGCAGCCCCCTGTGTTCCGACTCAATGCTCAGGATGTGCTGCCTCTGCGCCTCCGCCTCTCTGACCGACGCCAGGTGCTGCGCCTCCACGGTGCGCAGCCGCTCCACCGTCAGCTGCAGGTCGCGGTTGGTGCCCTCCAGCTGGTCCATCAGCTCCTCGTGACTGCAGGGTGTTGTGGTGGCGTGCAGGCGGGAAGCCCCGGGTCACAAAAGCGTGTGCAGGCACGGGTGGCCCCCTGCCTTGCCCATGCATCTCTGCCAATGGCCACTGGTGCCATTGGTGCTGGTGCTGCCATTGGTGGAGTGCACGGTGGAGCTGTTGTCGCGAGGGGAGTGCATGCGACACTTGGCGCTCGCGTCCGTAGTACGCCCCGTGCAGGCGCTTCTGCGTTGATATACATGCTTCCCACACGCATACAGCATGCACCCTGGCCCGGCAAGGCCAGCTGCGGTGCCCGCCATGCGGCGGGCGTCGTGCGTGAGTGCCGCGTCCCAACGCCGCACCTCTTGGAGGCGTACATCATGGTCTTCTGCCATTGTTGAGATGCTGATTGCAGCGCCTTGAGGTGCTCTTGCAGGACCTGCGCGCAGAGCCAGTGCACACACTGGTGGAGCGCGAGCGACCTGCCTCGCGCCTGCGCACATTGGCCGCAGCGACTCGCCTGGACGCTGTCCCGACTCAGGCGCAGGCTCTGCAACGACTTGATGTGCAGCCGCTTCTTGGTGGTGGCGGACACGGCCTGCAGGCGCGAAAGCGAAGATGTCAATCGACACGCCGCAACAACAACAGCGCGACAGGAGGCCACCAGCGAAGGCAGGCACCTTGTCGGTGCCGACGACCACGTTGTCGGGGCTGAGCGCCTGGATGCTGAGCTCCACCGTCTCGCTCAGGAAGGCGACCGTGCCAAAGAGCTCCACCCACACGTCCGCCGCCTGCTGCGCAGAAGCTGCAGGCCCGGGCGAGGCTGCCTCTGTCGGCGGGGCCATGTTTACGCTCTTTGGAGCGAGGGCGCTCATGGCGTGCGAAGGCGGCCATGGCGTGCGGGCCGATTGTGGACCCAAACCAAGAGCAACACAGCAACTCACACAGTCAGCAGCAACATGGGCCTCTCATCACCCCGTCCCGGCCGGCGCCTCGCTTGGCCCTGCCTCCACCGGCGCGTCCGCCGGTGCCGGAGGCGTTGCTGCCGGGCCAGGGGACTGGTTCGACGCTGGGGGGGACACAAAGGGCAGCAGCGTGCCGAAGAGGAAGTGCTGCATGATGGGCACCTTGGACATGACCTCGGCCTGGTACATCTTCATCATGCCGTTGTTGACCTGCGATGCGGACCGGCGCACGCGCCCACTCAGGATGCCGTTCCAGTGGTGGGGCACGCCAGGGTGCAGGGCGCATCTGTGTAGACACAAGTGCACTCGCCTTGTCCCAGTTGGGCACAGCCGAGATGTCGCAGATCATGGGCGAGGTCTCCTGCAGTGGGCCCTTCTTGACCTGAGGGCGTCCCGCATACCACCACACCACCGACGATAACAGAGGGTCAACCCACACGCCGCTATTCCTGCCTTGCCAACCTGCCGCAAGTCTGTGCCGGCATCCATGAGGGTGGCAAACACACCCCGTCCAACCACCCAGCCACCCAGTCCCAGCCCAACCGCCGCACCTTCTTGACAAACTGCACCGCCGCCAGGTAGAGGTACTCATTGGAGTACATGTCCAGCACGTCGTTGCTGTGTATGCTCTTGGGCCGGATCATGGGGTGGCCGCATAGCTGCGCGCTGCCCCAGATGAAGGGCACAAACTGGTAGTCGTCCAGGCCCCACACGCCGTGGGACCCCGCCGGCTCAAGCCTGCAGCACGACACGGGTGCATGCAAGCGAGGTGGAAGCGAGCTGTGTGCCTGCAGGTGTTCTGCTGCGGCGGGGAGAGTGTGGCGCACCCCGCAAGCTATCCTGCCTAGCAGGAGAGTCGGTGTGAGCTCTCCGACACGCACAAACCGCCAGTGAGCGCCGCCTCACTCCTTCAATGCCACCTTGCACAGGCGCCCTACCGCCCCCCACCCACACGCACCAGTACGTGGTCTGTATGAGCCGCATGAGCTCCACGTAGCGCGCAAACACCAGCCCGCCCAGCGCCCCGCTGTCCCCGTCGCCCACAAACCCCAGCCGCGCCAGGCAAAAGAGCAGCCCCACAAACGTGGTCTCGTGCCCCGTGCCGTAGTCGATGCGGATGGGGTTGCCAAAGCTGTCGGTGAGGTAGGTTGCCAGTTCGGGCACCGCCGGGTGCAGGCGGGCAGGCAGCATGTGCTGCAGCAGCTGCTCGGCTTGCTGCACCAGCCTGCGGGCGCATGGTGGCAACGCTGCGCGTTTGCACGTCGGATTGTGGCGGAGGCAGCGCCTTGCGAAGCAAGGTAGAGTCCCTCCTGGGGTGGGGTGGTAGCGTGGACGATCGCCAGCGAGCACGATGCAGGCCTTAAGGCCTCGCTGAAGAGCATGCCAGCACCCCCAGCGAGTGGCTGAACCCCCACACCACAGACATAGAGAGCCCTCCACCGCTCACCGTGCGTGCCACGTGCGGAAGGCCGGGTTGCCGTACCGCAGCGACTGCTCCGCCGGCGGGATCTCCGCCACCCACGCGCTGAGCGTGCTGAGCAGCGCCACCAGCTGCTGCACGGCCGCCGAGGGCGCCGCCGACAGCTGCGACAGCTTGCGGCCCTTGCAGGCCTGGTTGATGTGCAGCATGAAGGCCATGAAGCTGTGGGCGCTGCTGCTCTCGAGGAAGAGCCGCAGCTCCGCTGTGGACGTGATGCGCTTGCAGGCGTGCTTGAAGTGCGGCTGGCCCGTCAGGTCCACCTCTGCTGCTGCTGCTGCTGCCTCTTGCGGTGGGGCCTGGGCCGGCTGGAGCGAGCTGCCCGCGTCAGCGCCATCGCCTTGCTGTAGGTGCTGCCCTTCCGCAGGCTCTGCTGCTGCGGTGGAGCTGCCGGCGGGATGGTAGAGCGCTGGCATGGCTGGCTCGGCGTGGATCTGCACAGGCTTGGGGGGAGCCTCCATGTTGCCCCCGGACTGCGCGCGCCAGGGCGCTCCCGTGGGCGACATGACGTCGCCGTGAGGCACGAATGCGTGCGGCACGTTCATCGTGGCTGTAGCAGTTGCCCTCGCACTCTGCGCGCCGTGCGCCTGAAGCGATTCGGCATCCTCAAGCCCCGACTCCATTTCAAGAGGAGGAAAGGAGAAGCAGCAAGACAGAACGCGCTTACATTAGCACAATAAGCTGCCAATTGCGTCGCCTTCTCGTGCAGCTCGACTGCGCGCGCAGTGTGCCTCCGCTGCCCATCTCCAGCGTGCGGCGACTGTGCAGAAGGAAAACCAGCGCAGCAGCGATGGCAGCGAGCAACTCCACAGCGAGTTTGTGATGGCAGTGTTCGGCGAGTGTGTGACTCCCGGCCTGGCCAGGAGGATGGCTGAGCACCAGCAGTGGGTGCGACTGCACGAAGCAGGGCAGCAAGGTGCGCGCTCAGCAATCTAGCCATTGTGGAGCATTGTGGTGCCTTTGTGCCGTTCCTCGAAGTCGACTCGCCCGCCCCATTGACTCCCGATGGAGAGCTCCATCTCGCAGCCAATGGCCTTGTGCACAGTGCCTATCCATGCAGTGCACAGCGCTGTGCACGCAGCGCTTCTGCAGGCCTCACCTGTCCAAGCCTCGCTCCTCGTGAGTGCGTACGTGCGCCGCAGGTCCCCACCAACGGGCGCTGCTCAGCCTGCTGGACGACAATCCCACCTTTGCATACGCGCTCATATCCATCGGAGCCGTAGTGGGCCTCCTGGTGGCCGTGGGCATTGGGTGGCTCGTGTACCGCAAGTGCTGCCGCACGCCCAGCACAGCGCAAGTGCACCCAGAGGCGCAGCAGCAGGGCAAGTCAGGAGGGCCGCAGGCGCAGCAGGAGGCGCAGCAGAGGAGCGCACCGCCAGGAGCTCCTGCTTCACCTCCCGTCTGGGGCGCTCCACCCCAGCAGCCAGGTGCCCAGGAGCAGCAAGCAGCGGCAGGACAGGTGCGCAACCGTGCGGAGCCCTACTAAAGCAGCATGGGGGCTCTCCTGACGCACCGGAGGCTGCATCACGCTGGTGCCGTACTGTAATGCACTGGCCCGCAGGTGCTGTCGCCACCCAACAGTGGGAAGTCCCGGGGCCTTCTAACTGATGAAGCGCAGCGTGCAGGTCAGTGACAGGGGGCGGGAGGGGCTTCTGCACCATCAAACAGCAGCAGCACAGACTGGCCTGGGGCACCATTGGTCCCGTCACTTCCACGGCCCAACCCTCAACAGCTGCACGTGCGCCTCCTGCACGCAGCGTTCGAGCCCGTGCCTCCATGGGAGCAGTATGGCGCCCCCCCACCCGGCATCATGCTGTCCCCAGAGGTGCCAGGCACCTTCACGCCCTTTTGCTCCAACCCGCGCGTTGCACCGGCGCCGCCGTACGAGCGCCTGGTGCTCATCTCGTCGCGCGTGCACCAGCCCATGAAGGTGCGTGCTGCCCTCTCATGTTCATGCAGTGCCAGGTCGATGCCAAGCGCATTCTTGTGGCATAGAAGGCTACACTGAAGCATTGCTTCCCCGCCCTGTGCAACTGTTCACAGGTGGCGGAGGCAGTGCTGCCCAACGTGGGCGTGGTGGTGTACGACTGGAAGAACTTCACGCTGCAGGAGCTGCTGCTCTACATCAAAAAGGTCGTTGGCGCCGGCGGCAAGGTCACCTCCATCGCCGTGGTGGCACCCGGCAACAAGCCAGG